>JAJJID010000708.1:0-14123 GCA_022204955.1 Macrophomina pseudophaseolina
GAATGTATGCAATGTAGGGCTAAAGGATATTTGGTAAATGAGATGAATGAGATGAGAGATAGCGTTGGGCAAGTTGATAGGCCTTTCAGGACGAGATGGCAGTGATAATGCTTCCACAAACTGACCGGACCACCCAGAGGTGAGCCGGATGTAGTACATACATAAAGCGAGGTGGGTGTGTCCCTTCTATTGTACTCGATATATCGTCTGATGGACCCCGGAGGTGCAGAAGGCGGTCGATTGACAGCTTACGTTCGGCGCACCGGGAGAATGAGAACGCCACCTCGAGTGTAGGCTCGGGATTCGAGGTACAGTACCAAAACCAGCGGGCCTGAAGTTGGTTCTATCACGCCTTGCGCGTGCCTTCGAGTGCTCCCAAAAATGGGTAATTTAGCTTTATTTTTTCTTTTTTTTGAAAAAAAAATATTCAGCGGCCTAAGACAGCAAAAGTGCTACTCTATCTCTGCCCTCCCAGAGATGTTATCGGCGGCTTCCACTCGATGAAAGGGCGAGTGTCCGCGCATTACGCTCTTGCCGCGGACTGAGAGATTTTTTTTTATTCGCAGCGCGTGTGATCGTATGGAGGCTCTGCAAGGCGTTAAGGCCACCCCGCCGGTCGTACGCCCGATTGCTCAACAGAGCAGTGGCCTTGAGCACACCCTCCCGCGATAGTGCGCATGCACACAATACTAGTGCTTGGCAGCAGCCCGATTTAGCAAACAAATGTCTCACATCGTCCGTTTCTGGCTGAATGGATGATGCGACGCGGCCGGCCGCTTGCGATAGATTGGCCACTCCGGCTGGGTTGAAGGCCGATAAGCTTCAATGGCGCGCCTCGATCAAAGCACCCCGGCGGGTTTTTTTTTTTTTTTGAGATGGATGGTCGGGGTACGGATCTCCTCTGATCATCTGTACTCGTCCGTCCTTCCTGCTGCTCGGCATGTACCACCAGGTCCATCCCGTTCGACACGGCGTCACGCAAGGCTACCGCCGCCGCCGTCGCCGCCACCAGCGCCCTTCTGCGAGAGGTTGAAGACGAGGACGGAGGGCGAGCGAGCCGGTGCGAGGCATGCCCCGGTCAGCAAGCGTCTCCGATCCATGGTCGGGCTCCTCGAGCGAGCAAGCTGCTGCATTTGCACCGCCGCGTGTTGAGAGCCGAACTAGGCAGGGCCACCGCCACAGATAAACAGCGACGGACGCTGCCATTGGGCGGGCCTGTGCAGGGAGCAGTGGTGCGGCAGACGCTGGAGCGCTGTGCGATGCTGCCAATGTCTGCAAGGCGCGCGCGCCACAATGGCAGCTGCAGCATGCATGCGCGGTTGCGCGTCGCAGGTGGGCGAGCAGCAGGCGACGGAGAGGGTTGAGGCTTGGCTTGGCCTTGTGGGGGTCCCGAGGTGGTGTGTGTTGTCGCCGGCGTTTGGCCCAGTGGTGGTGGTTGCCGGGGGGGGGTGTTGGTCAATCACCTGCCGTGGCGGGAAGCTGGCGGGCGCCGGATGACGTCCGCACGTCTGCCAATACCGCTGGCAGCGGAACGCAATCGAGATGTCCAAGTCCTGCATTTCCCTGGCTTGCTCGCTGGGTACATACGTGCCTGAGCTTCTTCATCTGCCTCGGTGCTCCGCTCTGCTTCTGCTCTGCTATGCTCTGCTCCTGCTCTGCTCTGCTCTGCGGCACACCCGCCTGACCTGCGCCCTCAATCCGCCATCACCCCCCAACCTTGTCGCCGTTCTCGTCGCTGCTGCTCCTCGTGGTCTCGTATCCGTGTCCACGTTGCATCCCACAGCAGCGCCCCAGCCCCGGCCCCAGTTGTTCGCCATATGCTCACGAGGGAGCTCTAATGCACCTCTAAATCCTCGTGTCCCCAATTTTTTCGCCGCGCCTTCAGCCGCCAGCGGACCCTGAAAAAATATAGTGGTGTGAAGGACGCAGACTACTATCATTGCCCACCGCCCTGACTGCTGCTGTCTGCTCTGTTTTCTCCCAGTCCGCGCCCCAGCAAATCTCCAGACGTCGCGGTGACGCTCGCCCCCAGCATCCCCGTCACTCGCAATTTATACAGCCGAAGCGCCCCGACGTCATACGCTGTCACCAGTCCCCGGGGATCATCGATCCAACTCTGGTCCTGAATTGCCCACTCGCTCAATATCTGCTCACCAACCTAGCCCAGGGTCAACCCGTCGGAGCCAATTTCCGTCTACTTCTCACTCTCCCATTACTCGCTGCCCGCCCCGCCCATCTCGCTACACCCCTTCGCCCCAGAAGCTACTTTCTCGTTTCGTATCGACCAAACACAGAGTAGCTAGTACGAAGAGCTGCCGACTCTGCCTGACCGTGAAGAAAGCTAAAAATCCCTCGCCGTGCTGCGAGCGAGCGCCCACTCTTCTAACCCGAAGCCGTCGTCGCCCTCCAGCGCAACTGCACCAATATGATGCCGCCTGCGACCTCCAATCCCCGGCGCAAATCCATCTTCAGGGAAGTCGGCTTGGCGAACGATGACAGTGACAAGTACGCCCCAGTTCCAAGCTCGCCGGTCCTCAGTACGCCAATCCTCTCGCCAATGCCCGCATACCCAAGGAAACCCGCTACCTCGTCGCCCTCGCGCTTCTCAAACGAGAGACTGGAGGAGGTAAAAGAAGAGGAGATTAGCGACAATGAGGACTCGGACTGTGACTCGGGCGACTCCGAGTCACGAGATGAGCGCGAACTGTTCGAGGATCGGGGTTTCGTCGAAGTGAAGGTCGCAGACTTGGCCGCGGCGGGTGGCATGAGTCGGCTCTATCGCCTGTGCCTTCTCGCGCTGCTGATTTTCTTAGCCGTGCCGGTTACAAACAACTTGCTGTTCTTTGGGAGCACTGGCGCGGCATTGGGCGGTGCGTATGCTAGCGTCGTGCCGCACGGTAAAGATATCTTCAGGAGAGCCGACAGTCCAACGGACGTGTGCACCCGATGGAGCCATGCGAGTACGTCTAAAATGATATTATTATGGTTTGGCTTTAATGCTGACTTGGCGACATCAGCCGCGATTGTCAATGGCACGCTTTACGTTTACGGCGGTCGTGCGAAGACCGATGCCGATCAGACAAGCAACACCTGGAGTGAGTATTCCATCACAAACGCAATCCAGGATTGCACAAAGCTGATAATTTCTAGACAACGACTTCTTGACCCTTGACCTCACCAAATCCTGGCAAATCTCATCTCCGTCCTTCACAGGTCTGCCGCAACCCTCTGGCCCGCCAGCCGTATCGCTCGCCTACCTATGGAACTCGCGCACTTCGCTGTTCCTCTACGGGGGCGAGTTTCAAGATGGAAACGATGGCAACACGGCCGACTATCCAACTGCCTTTTCCCTTTGGGAATACGACATTCCCTCGTCCTCTTGGAAGGAACACTCCAATCCCCAGACCTCTGGCGGAGAGAACGCAGCCGCAAGCAACGAACCAGTGCAGCGCGCAGCGGAGGGTGCAGGTGCCAATGTGCCCTCGATTGGACGTGGCTTTTATTTCGGCGGACATTTGGACACATGGACGACCGAGGGTTGGTCGAATACAATCGCGCGGGTGTATCTGAGGTCCCTGGTGGAATACACGTTCCCCGGCTCCTCAAATAATGGTGTGGATTCACTGTCGGATGGTAAAACAGCTGGCTCGGACGGCGTATGGAGAAACATCACGGAAGGTGGTCTTCAGGATACTAGCGGTTTCCCGGAGCGCGCTGATGGCATTTTGGTATATGTACCTGGATTCGGAGATGAAGGCATTTTGCTCGGTCTTGCGGGTGGCACAAACTCCACTTTTGTAAGTCGACGCAAGCTTTGTGCCCATTAAGGCTGGTACTGACAGTTTCTCTCCAGACTCAAATGAATATCATCGACGTTTACGACATCGCTACATCCACATGGTTCAAACAGCCAACTAGCGGGTCCGCCCCGAAGATCCGCGTCAACCCTTGCGCGGTAGTCGCAGCAGCAGCAGAGTGAGTTGCCTGATAGACCTAGAATTCCTCGTGTTTAAACACAGACGCGCTGACCGGCTCAATAGCGGCTCGAGTTACAACATGTACATGTTCGGTGGCCAAGACTTGGGCGACGACCAAACTCAGTATAACGACATGTGGATTCTGACTATCCCGTCCTTTACCTGGATCCAAGTAGACCAGGGCGACCAATCCGTTCCTTACGCGCGCGCCGGCCACACTTGCAACATCTGGGATGGCCAGCTCATTGTAGTCGGTGGCTACGTCGGCGACCAGCTCTCTTGCGACTCCCCCGGCGTATACGTCTTCAACACCTCCTCGCTCACCTGGAACACCCAGTTCACCGCACTCTCCGGCACTGAGGCCCAGGAAGCCTCGGGCGGCGCCGTCTTCACCGAGAACTCAAACCCCTTCTCCCAACAGCTCGCCCAGCGCGGCAGCAATGCCTCCTCCGGTCTCGAGGGTAGCTACGGCTACGCAGTCCCGGACGCAGTCGCATCCTCAATCGGCGGCGGAGCAACCGGCGGCGCCACTGTGACGGCGCCCGTCCAGACAGTCACAGCGGGCCCGCTCGCGACGGGCAAGCCCATCACGTACACCATCACCAATGGCGACGGCAGCATTACGACGCAAACGGCTATCTCGAACAGCTCCGGATCTGGCGGCAGCGGAACTAACGTCGGCGCCATCGTCGGCGGCGTCCTCGCCGGCGTTTTCTTCGTCGTCGCCGCCTACTTCGCCTTCTGCGCCTGGGTCTACCGTCGCCAGCTGCTGCTCTACAAGAACCACGTCGCCCAGGCTCAGGCGCACGCCGCCGATCCTGCTCGTGCCGCAGAGAAAACCGGCTTCGTCATGCCGCCCGGTGGCGGAATCGGCGGATCAGCCAAGACTAGCTCCGACGACAGGTATAGCAGCGCGCACAATGGCAGCCATGCTGGCGGCAGCAGCGGGTATAGAGGCGGACCAAGTGGGAGTGGGAGCGGCAGCGCAGCGGAGGCGGGGACGTATGCGGGGACCGCAGGGACGGAGACGGCCGGTGGTGGGAGGAGGAGTGGGAGTGTGAGTAGTATGGATGATTTATTGGCCGGGAATGAGCCCAGCTTCTGGGGGACGAGGGGTGTGTTGCTCAACCCGCGGAGAAGTTTGAGGGTCATTAATAGGGACTGATGAGGCGATCGGTTACGATGGTAGGAGGTGAGTTTATGTCGCATTTTTGCTTCTTTCCAATTCCTGGTCTATATCGCTGAGCGGGTGGCGAAAGGACAGAGATGAACTGGACGCCGATGAGTCAGAAGCCGAGCCGGTAGGAGCAGGCGGGGTCGGAAGAGAAGTGCTCGTGGACAGGTTATGAGCGAGCGGCAGAACCGTAGGTGCTATGGCAAACGAACGGCTCTGAACGAGCAAACGGGCATAGCAACGAAAGCAGAGAAAGCAATGAGGCAATGTGGATGAGAAAGACGACACGGGATCATGGGCTGGATAAGTATGGCAAGACCTCTTCAACCGGAAAAAGGGCTCATGGAAAAGCAATAAATGCGCGCCTGGACGAACGAACTAAACTTCGGCAAAAAGGGAAGAGGAAGATGACAAGAAGATACTTTATACCCCTGATTTTCTTATTCTTAATGGTAATATCATGTAAACAACAAGCCGAAAGACGGGGACGAAGTCCATTTGGTCGATGGGACATGATTGGGAGGGGATGGGCTAGGGTGTAGCTGGGATGGATCTTCTTTGATTCTTCTCTCTCATCTGTATTATTATCACGACGTCTACGATTGGCGTATTCTTTCAATCCTTTGGAAACAACTTTTCCTTTACGCCTTCCAAGTTTCGTTGTTCTCTTTCACTTCCATGGTGTGCTGGATAGGAGGAGTTCCCCTGTGATACAAGCGACACTCGCTTCCTTCTTACTTCGACTGATCACGATACCACCTCTGCTTTTTTAGACTTTCTACTCCGCTTCAATTCCTGTGTGAAGAAAAGAGGATGAGGAGATATGGAAGGGGAAGTCGGTCGGTGTGTGCTGGTAGAGGCACTTTAGCAACGGTAAGAGTGATAGCGGTAGTTAAGGGAGCTATTCGTATATACACATGGGCTTTTACTTGGTGAATATATGGGAAAGATAACCTCAGCTAACTTTGCACATGGACGTAAGTGAAAAAAATGGAGAGAGCGGCGGGGGCGCATCATTGCCGGCCCAGAGCAATATCCTCTTCGCATTCATGCTCGATATGGATAACGGTTCCTATTTCTCGTTTGGACGAATATGAGTTATTGCCAGTAATCCGATGATCCGAAGGCGTGCGCTCGGGGGATAATCCTCCGTGGGCGCCTTTACCTTGTGTAACGGATACGGTAAGATCGAGGATATACAGAGGACTGCTCTTGGCGATCACAAGTGCTGTCTTAAGTTGTACGATGAGACGCAATCCACAAATATTCGATGCATGCCCTCGGGATAGAATGACAACGTCACGGAATATCAAGGAAAGGCTATCCCAACTGAGACTCCTCCTATGGTTCGCGAGTGTTTCTTTAGTAGTCGACAAGAACCGTGCACCTTCGCAGCAGTAGCCCAGAGAGACATAACATCCAGCCTCTTGCGTCTGTGTGCCTGATGAAGTCCGGGTTGATGCGGAGTACCCCGTTTTGGAAGCCGGTCAGCCTGATACTTTCTGCATTTGGCATGTCTTGATTGGCCTGAGAGGCATTCATCAATCCGCCCATGAACGTTATCCAAGGTTTGTTCGGAAACCGTGCCGGGTGAAATCCTGGGACGTACTGGCAATTTCCATCCCGAAAGTTGGGTATACCTTGCGAAGGCTGAAAGCTTCATTCAGCCCGTCCGTCCCACACTGAATAATCTTTGCAGACCATCAGCAGTTACGGTCTCTTTACGTCATTCCAGAGACCACATGGAGCTCAAGCGCAGCACATTGTGTAAGGGTTGGAACATGGTGAAGTAATCAGTATAGCCGAGAGGGGATAACTGTGGGACGTAGGCAATCAAGAAAATGAATTCGGAGAAAGTCTTCTTCGACGCAGAACGAGAGTGATCTATGAACCAAGCCGATACCCGGACGCCCCTATGTGCAGTATATACGTCTTCCAGAGACACCATGTGTTTCATCGTTATGCCAAGCTCGTATCTCATGAAATCGTGCAGATGATCTTGCCCTTCGTCTTATTGGATTCCATCCGCTGGTGAGCTTTGATGATGTCCTTCCAATCATACGTTTCCTCGATGAAAATCTTGAAGGAGCGGTCCTTGAGCTTAGGGAGAGCGTGCTCCACCAGCTGGTCGCGCAGACGGCCTTGATACTCCTCGTCGCGGCTACGAAGGGTGCTACCCTCGAAGCGAACGCGCTTGCGGATGAAGGCACCTATGTCCACCCCCTTGCCGTCGAGTTTGGTGCCGCTCATGGTACCGAGATTGACGATGCGACTGTCACGACCGGCAGCATTGAGGTTACCTTGGAAGTAATCGGCCCCCACGAAGTCAATGATAATGTCGACACCCTTGTTATCGGTTGCTTCGAGCAGCTCCTTGGACCAGTCTCCCTTGGTTGTGTTGAAGGCCTTGGTAGCGCCGAGTTTGCTGACAACGAAGTCGCACTTCTCATCCTGGCGGGCAGTGCCGTAGACAGCGGAGGCATTGTCGGCGACACTCAACTGGATGCCGGCAATGCTGACACTGCTGGCGGCGGCGTGCCACAGGATGCTCTTGCCAGGCTTGAACTCGCCGACCAGGTACATGGCCTGCAGAGCAGTGATCCACGTCTCAGGAATACCAGCGCACTCCTCCCAGGACAGCTCGTCGGGCTTGTGAACCAACATATGTGTCGAGACGGCAATGTACTCGGCATAAGCGCCGCCGTAAGCAAGACCGAAAACAGCATCGCCGACCTTGAAGCCTTTCTCGTGCTCGCTGCTGCCAAAGGACTCGATGACCCCACTGAACTCGACCCCCAGGGTCTTGGGGGCCTGGGGCGGAAGGGGGTACAGGCCCTCGCGCTGAAGCAGGTCCATTCGGTTTAGGCCGAAGGCTTTAATGCGGACGAGCGCTTCTGTAGCTTTCGGGACGGGTTTCGGGACATCGTTGCTGAGGAAGAGGTGCTCGGCCGGGCCGGTGTCGCCCTTGATGTCTACGGGAGCTCCAGGTCAGCAGCTGAGGGAGCGGAAGTGGCGGTGGCGGGGAGGCACCAATTGCTCGCATAGTCTCCGGCATCGTTGGGGCAGCTGAGCGGCGAAGCTCCTCTTTTCTTCGGAGAAGGGAACCGGGGCGTAGGTCTTCTGCAGGCGCATCGGGCACGGCGGAGGTAAGGATGCAGTGGATAGATATACTTCACGCGCGGATGATGTAAAGGGCAAGCGCGACCCTGCCCAAGCACAATTTCTAAGCGCGGGCAGGCGGGTGGGGCGCGCAGAGAGCAAGGCCCATCGCCCGCCGCGTGCGCTCTCCATGCGTCCCTTCAACACCATCGCTCAGCTTCTGCGTCCCCGCTCTCGTCGCCGCCTGCCGTGCCACTGCTGCCGAGGCAATATCCCGGCTGTCGCCCTGCGGCCTCGCGTCTTCGACCTAGGTGTTTCACCACAGCCGTACGCCCTCCTCGAGGCTGCTATGTCAGCCGCTTACGAGCGTGCGTCCATCTGCTGTGGCTCCGTTAGCAATTGCATGCGCATCCCTTGGGATCGCTGAGGGCCAAGCTTGGGTATTGCCCGGGCCTGCGAACCACACCTGCGTGGAATTTGTGTGCTCGGCTTCGCACCGAACACGTCCCCTCCTGAGATCTTCAACCCGCTGATCTTCTCTCGGGACCTGGCAACTGCCCCGCCAGATCTTCAGCCTTTACTGGTCCGCGGCCCAGTACTTGGTCCCCTATTCTTCAGTCTCGCGTTGGCCATCTCCAGCAGGCTGCCATTTCGCATTCTTGATATCCCAGAAGAAAGTCTTTCCCTTAACGTAGTCATCAGATCAAGAGCATGCCCTGTACATGCAGAATTGTACTCACGTCTTCCTGCATCAGAGGACCCGTTCTCGGGAGGACTTCGCCCGTGACTAAATCTGGAAGCGCCCTGTCCCAATGCCAGTCGAAAGGCTCGTATTTGCCTGCTAGAGTGCCGTCGACACCGTGGTCCCCCCTACTCGGACTCTGCTGAGAATTTGCGCTCCAGTTAGTCAGGCTGTTGATGTGGAGATCCCCCTCGAGGAACTCGGCGAGCCCTCTCGGGACGAGGGCATCGTAGGACATCTGCACTCTTGGCGGCATCACGTATGACGAAGTATCTCCTGCTCCATCCTTGACCTGGCAGGAATCCTCCTCTGGGTCCGGTTGAGAATCGGTCGCCGCGCCTTGCGAGTCCTGTCGAGCTTCTCGAGCAACGATGGTTTTCTCAAAAGGCGTGTCTCTTGGGATTCTTCCTCGGCCTTCCTCTACGCTTCTTTTGCGGCGGTGGTGTTTGAGGTGTCGGCTTAGCAACCTGATTCTTGTATTCCTCTGACGATGATTTGATGTTCGCTTCATTTTGCGTCCGGCGCCCTGTAGTATCCTTTCTGTCTGGCCATGTCCTTGTCTGTGCCATCTTGACGGCGATCTCGTCCGCGCGTGTGGGGTCGGTTGGTGTGGTAAAGAAGCCCTTCAACAAGCCGGTCTGAGCTGGTTTTATACCTTCTCACCTGACGTAGGGTTTTATTGTTTTTGGCTGCTGGAGTACGGTTCCATGGTTCGCGACGAGTTGGCCCGACGCTGCAGGGTCCAAACAGCACAGTGTGGTCGTTTCCCTAAACTGGGCCTTCACAACCAGAACGTATTAAATTCAATCAATAAACTAAGGAACCTTTCCGTGTTTTGTCTCGCTCCTTCTATCGTCCCGGCGGAATTCAGCCGACGGTTCGTTTACTCTTCCAAGAAAAAAAAAATTAATATCTAGCGCGCGAAGGCGGTATTCTAACAGTCTTGCCGTCACTCGATCATGGTAGGCCACACGTCCTCTTCCTTTGCGTTTTGGATTAGCGTATTTTAATTCAAGGGATTTATGTGGCTCACCCAGCGAAAGTCAGGCAAGCTTGGTCTATTTCTCAGCCATGCTTTCTTACTTTCTCGTTCTGGCTGTTTCAGTCAGCCAAGCATGAACTCATTTTATATCTTTCAGCATCGCAGCACCAGGACAGTTGTACGTCATCAGCATTTCAAATTAGCTTGCCATTCCGGCTGTATCTATAGAAAGGGCTCGACATCCTCATAGGGCGTGGAAGTACCTGGTCACCCAGAATGAATTGAAGGATCGTCTGCCATATGGTCACTCGCCGCACCCGATTATATACACATAGAGTGAACTATTGTTACTGTCGTATGTATGCTATTTCTGACGATTAGTCGCTTATGCGATAAGTAGCCGTATATAATAGACGTGTTACATATCAACGAAGGTCGTCAAAATGAAGAAAATCATATATTAATACATATGCTGAAACGGTAGATAAGTCTAAGTATCTCGAGTTTCTGCCAGCTAAAACGCGGAGAATAACGGAGAATAAGCGCTATATAATATACCCAATTTAGTAATTAGCTGTGGTGTTGAGTCGGCTAGCACTACTCCTCCTTCGTTCCTGGCGTTTCTCCACCAATTGCTACTAAAAAGCCGAGAACCTAGAGAAGCCTATTAGCGGTGCTTGCGGCGCCGTTTCTACAACTTACCTAATTGGGCGGCCCTATGGTGTTAAGTTATAGATGATCCGTCGCGCCGATAATTAGCTACTAAGGACGACCGTGCTAACGTTGGTATATAAAGCCAACTAGCGTAACGATTACCTTAACGGGTATATACGCGTAGCGCTCTTGCGCGCCTATATAGCGTATATTACCACGCGCAGAGTCGATTATAACATTAAACCGACTTATAAATACCTACTACGCGCCTAGAGTCATTAGTAATCCAATAAAGTAGTAAACCTTACTGTAATACTATGTTACTATCCCTGCCATATAATATACGCGTGCGTTATTACAGTTATTCTCTATTGCCCTCTATAACCTTCTAGAGCTAATCTAAAAGGTAGGTAGTTAGTAATAGCAGTATATGCATAAAACTCCCTTATTAAGCTATTATATAAGCTAGGTATAGAGGTTACATATAAGACTTACCTACTAGTTAATAATATTATCTAGCGCTATATAGAATACACTTATAAGCGCCTACGGCGGCCTTACCTCTCGCTTCTTAAGTAGAAATATACCACATAAGATAAATAATAATATATTAAGATATTTGCGAAGAAGTATAGTATTAACTAATAAGATAGTCTTTTTAATACTTAACTATTCTATTAGCTTAATAACGCTATAATAGTTCTCTATAGATATCTACTAGAAGCCCTATGCTAGCCTAAAGTCTATAATATATTACTAAATATAAAGAGTATTATAAATATTTATACTGTATATAGTAAGGCATTATAGATTATTATTATTATAGTAAACGGCTTAGTAGGAGTCAATAAAGTTCTAAACGAGTATCTTTAGCTATAAGTATATATAATATTAGCGATATTTATATATATAATTTATAAGAAGATATCGTAGCTATCTTATACGTATCTATTTCTCTTATCGTAGTAACTATAAATAGCTTATATAACTAGATAAGATTATAAAATATCTTCTCATATAGATAAGACTCTATAGCTAGTAAACTCTAATAGCATAGAAATACTATTATAGAATAGAAAGTAAATAGGCTAGATAAGAGCTAAAGAGCTTTTATTAGTAGAAGCTATAAGTACTAATTAGTATATTAGAGAAAAACTCTTATTAATAAGAAGACTTAATACTAAGGTAATAGAAGTATATAAAAATATATAAAAAATAGAAGAAAAAGAAGATAATAATAAGTATTATAAGAAATACTACTTTATAGTATACTTATAAAGTACGTAGGAGTAGCTTTTATTATTAGTTTTAAATATTTATTATTTTATACTTTATTTAGTTGCCTATAAGACTAGCTATAATAGATATAGCTTAGATTCTTATACTAGTATTCTTTATCTTTTATATAGTTCTAGCTTTCTTCGCCCTCTAGCTTAACTAATACTTTTATATAAAGCGTTCCTCTCGATAATAAATTTAGAGCCTAACGCGGGGGGCTAATATAGCTACTAGGCGATCAAAAGACTTATAGCGAGTACTTTAGAAAAGAAAAAAAGTTTAGAAACGTATAAAAATAGAGAAGTACTCTCGTAATAGTATTAAGAATTAGGGAACTTATACTTTTTAAAATATAAGTTATAACGGTGGCCTCTTCTACTAGACTTTAGAATTACCTAGCGGGGTCGGGTAATAGTAGGTTTACCTTAAAGAATAAGAGAAGGGTAAAGAATTAGAATAATAGATAGTAATTATATAATAAATTAGGGTATAGTATATATTAGGCTTATTATCTCTAATAAGTCTATATTAGAATCTTAAGTTAACTATAAAGGTTAAAGTACTACCTAATAAGTATATTTATATACTATAGAAGAGTTATAATAATCTAGATCGATATAGCTAGATTAAAGTAGTTAAATTAATAGTATTAGATTAATATTCTTAGATTAAGTTAATTCTAGTAGGTTCTTATAGGGCCTACGTAACTTAGGTACTAATATCTATTTTCTAGAATTTAACTTTTAATCTTCTTCTACGAATAATAGTAATATTTTTCTTATTTATTATCGCGTAATATACTTCTTTACTAGCTTTCTAGATTCTGCCCGCGATTCTTACTAAGAAAGTATTATACCGCTAGACTATAGTTTCTTATAATTATAGCTTTAGTCTTCTCGTATAGAAATTATTCTCTTAAGGAAGTTATTTCTCTATAGAATTCTATCGCGCTATCTATTTTCTAACTAAGCTCTTTAAGCGCTATTTTTCTATAGTTAGTATTTTTCTATAGGATTTTCTCTTATAAGGGTTTCTATTTCTTAAGAAATATTTACCTATATAGAACTAATACCCGTGGAGTTTATAATACTATCCCCTCTTTTAAGAATCTTTAGCCTAAAGATTTATTTATTTATCTATATCTTAGGCTTTTTTTATTTTCTTATTTTTTTTCTTACTATAAGCCTCCTACTATACCTCTAAAATAAAAGCGCGATTCGTAGAAGACTAAGCGTAAGTCTTTAGATACAAAGATTAATTTACTAGATATTATAATATTTATTTCTTATTTATAATATTTACTTTTAAATACTTAGTAAAAGACTAAAGAGCCTAAGATAGTATATTATGTAGCCTTAGGTTTCTTACGTTATAGCGAATATTATTATACTAAGTATATTAGTTATAATACTAGTAGTCTTAAGAATTTTAACTATTAGTTTTTTTTTAATTATTTTATATACTTACTAATTTTTTCTTTAGTTAAATGTCTTTGTCGTACTTTAGATAAGGTACGCTTCGAACGTATAGTCTTTAAGAATTAGCTTTAAAAGGCGGCCTTTAGTCTTTCTTATACTAAGAAGTAGTAGAAGTTACTTAAGTATTATACTATTCTAATACTATAGCGTAAGTTAGATGTAATTAATATACTTAGAAAGTTAAAAGCGCTAGAGACTAAAAGTATCTCTAATTCTAAAAATACTAAGAAGGAGTAGTTATTAAAGTATTTACATAGCGATATTTTAGCTAATAGCGCTATAGAGTCGTTCTAGTCTATTAGGTCTTCTAGCGTTAGTTTAGGTTCTATGCTACCTAAGAATTCCGGGTTAGTTAATTAAGCGCGGTTATCTTTATTTATTAATTTTAACTTTAGGTTCTTTATATATAACAAGTTAGTAGCGTTAGTCGATCTAGGTTTTAATAATAGAACTTATTAATAAGTTCTTAATAGTTATAGAGTTCTAGTAGTTTCTAGGTATTATTCTAATTTCCTTTCTATTTAAGGAGGTATCGGAACTAATTATTAATATAGCTACTATCTAGAACTTATTCTACGTTTTATTTCTTATTTTTATCGACGTTTAGGTTTTTAGATATTATTTTCTCTATATAGCGTACTAGTATAGCGTCTTAGAATACTAGCTCGAGTAGAGTAATATAAAATACTAGATATATCTATATAGTATTTAGTAATTTAAGGTAGAAATTAATCTATCT
>JAJJID010000709.1:0-14093 GCA_022204955.1 Macrophomina pseudophaseolina
TCCTTCCTCCGTCCCCTCCAGCTGGTGTCGTAACACGAGCGAAACGTAGCGGTATAGCGATAAAACGTTAACTAGTCTAGTATAATCCTAGAACGGATCTAGTAGTTAGAAACACGGATGCCTTCGGGCGTATTAGAACGGGCTACCTAGAGTAGTATAATAATCGACGGCAACTCGAACGGCTTTTATACGAAAATTTTTTTTTTCTAGATTATACGGAGTTCCTCTATTAACGCCTACTACCTTACCTCTTTCCCTAGTGAAAAGGGGGGGATAGGGGGGTCCGTTAGGTGTCGGGAACGACGCCCGTTAAGAAGGGAGTATAGGGCTAGAAGGCCTAGCTAGATAAATAGGGCTTGGCCTCGGGTTAGCTATTTAAATAGCGAGATAAGAGGAGCTATCTACTAGTAGCGTAATAAGGGAGCTACCTACTAGTAGCGTAATAAAGAAGCTACCTACTAGTAGTATAATAAGGGAGCTACCTACTAGTAGCATAATAAAGAAGCTACCTACTAGTAGCGTAATAAAGAAGCTACCTACTAGTAGCGTAATAAGAAAAGCTACCTACTAGTAGCGTAATAAGAAAGCTATCTACTAGTAGCATAATAAAGGAGCTACCTACTAGTAGCGAGACAAAGGAGCTGCCTACTAATAGCGAGATAAGAGAAGCTATCTACTAGTAGCGTAATAAAGGAGCTACCTACTAGTAGCATAATAAGAAAGCTACCTACTAGTAGCGTAATAAGAGAGCTATCTACTAATAGCATAATAAAGAAGCTACCTACTAGTAGCGAGATAAAGAAGCTACCCGCTAGTAGCGAGACAAGAGAAGCTACCTACTAGTAGCGTAATAAGGGAGCTGCCTGCTAGTAGCGTAATAGCAGAGCTATCTAGACAATAACTAAAAAAGTAGCTAATTTTTTACCGGGAGGAAAGAGAATTAGTTCTTAAGTAGACTAAGGGCTTCTTTACTACCTACACCCTATGCCCAGAGAGAGGGGGGTAATATTATAGTCTAGAAGCCTAGTAATAAAGAAAGCCTCGAAGGAATCCTCGGCCGTAAGCGGTTACGTATAGCGCTAGCGTTCGGTTATATAGAGTCGCTAAGGACGCGTGTTCTTTCCTCCTTAGCTTAACCTTCATGTAGACGAATTCAATCCTTTAGCGCACACCCTAGGGTTAAACTATTATAATAGCTTTCTTAATCTTATTCTTTAGGCCTTAGTAGTATAGCTATTAAAGCGTATAGTCTAAGTATTCTTTAGCGACGTAGGCTACTTCTTAGAATTTAGCCGTATAGTCGAGTATAGACTTCTTCTACTAGATTCTAAAGAGAATCTAGTTAGTATACTTAGCTTCGTCGATAGTACTAAATACTTCCTAAAGCTACTTAGTAAATATTCTATAGTCGAAGAAGATAGTCTAGGTCTAAAATAACTATTACTATTACGGCTTCTTCTAAGTTTCTTATTTATAAGATCTAAACTACTTTTCTACTACTTCTTAAAGAAAGATACTAGCGTAGTAAATCTTATCTACATTATTACTAAATTATTCTTTAGCGAAGTATAGATAGTCTTCTAGCTATATAAGAAAGCTCTACATCTTAGTACATTCTCTATAGTAAAGGTCCAGCTTTAGCACCTTAACCTTAGTAGATAGGTCCCTCGTAGGACTAGGCCTAGTAGTCTAATCCTATCGATTTCTTAGAATATAATTCTCGGCTCGTAGTTTTTAAATTATCTATATAAGTTCTCTTATAGTGGGCTTCGTTTACTCTTATCGAGCGTCCTAAGTAGAACCTAGGATTATTATAGGGGGTACTACCTAGTTAAGGTTTCGCATTAAATCTACGCTAATATTCTCTATATTAACTAAATCTATTGCTATTTCCTAAACTTATTAGAAAATAATATCTTACTTAATAAGACTTAGTCTTAGAGCCTTTCTCTCCTTATAAGAATAGTAATTAAAGTATAATAAGCGGGCCTCTACCTCTAAGAATCTAAATACTAAAGAGAAAGAAAACCTATCGAGGGGGTTTTTCTTAAGTAGATATAAGAAGAGGGTAAGAGTAAGTCGAATACGTAATAAGACTAAGTACTACGTACAAAGGCCGTATTACTAATAATTAGTACTAAATTATTATTAAAATTAACTATGAAGGTTAAAACTATCTAAGAAGTATAGTTTATATACTAGTAGAAGAGTATATATAATCTAGTATTTACGAAGTTTATCTCTATAGAGGGTCTAAACTATCTAAACTAGTGTTCGGGAGTTCATTCTGCCAAGCCCCTATGAACTGGTGAACTAGTGGGGCATCACGTGACCCCTGTCTTTCCCGGTGGACCTTTCTCGGGCGCTGTCTGCGCCCCGCTTGTTCCTTTCTCCCATCTGTCCCAGGACCTGTGAAGGCTGCGCCGTAACATACGCCAGGATTCCGTTCGCCGACAACTCCTTGATCCACGTCCCTATCGACCACGATACTAATACTTCCACCCTACTCGACTATCTCTTCGTTTCCGACATCTGGTCGACCGCCTGGAATGGCCTCTCTTGGTCGGGCTTCCAGGCGGGAGACAGCGTTGCTGTCTTCGGCGCCGGCCCCGTCGGTCTGCTGGCAGCCTACTCGGCCGTGCTCCGCGGCGCGTCCCGCGTATACTCGATCGACCACGTGCAGAGCCGCCTGGACCTCGCCCAGTCCATCGGCGCCGTCCCAGTCAACTACCGCGACGCCGATTCCGTCGAGCAGATCCTCGCCCACGAACCGAATGGCGTGCGGCGCGGCGTCGAGGCCGTAGGCTTCGAGGCGGAGACGCCGGACGGCCGAGTCGACCCCGCCATCACGCTGCGCAACTTGGTCAACGTCACCGCCCGCCGCGGCGGCATCGGCGTCGTCGGTCTGTTCAACTCGACGCTGACCGACTTCCATTACGGCGAGGCGTACGAGAAGGCGATCGCGATCAATGGCGGTATCGTGCTTCCCCTACAGGTTGCGTCGGAGCTGGTGCCTTTGATTGATGCTGGGATCGCCCACCCCAGTTTCATCATTAGCAGCGTCATTGGCATCGAGGAAGCTCCTGAGTACTACGCCAGGTTTAGCAGGAGGGAGGAGACGAAGGTGGTCATCCGATTTTAAGTCAGGAAGGCAGTTTGCACTTCTGAGCGCTCGGGGGACGCTGGTAAAGCTTTGCCCCTGCAGACAGCTACACCCCTGTGATGTTTTGACCTTCGTGATCAGCTCAGCTTAGAGTTGGCCGAGATTTTAACTTATGCCTATTCAAGGCAATGAGAACGGAGAAGATGAGGGCTTAGAAATCGATCGGCCGTGCGGAGGCCTTTTTGCTTCAGCGCCATTAGTATATACAATTATATCCCGCTAGTGCTACCGCTCTCCGACCAGTTGTAGCCTCTTTCTAGTTGTACAGGCCCAGCTGCCACCACCTACATCTCGCATTCGCCGCAGGATCCATCGCCTCGCTGATGCTGCTCGAGTTCAGGCTCACGATCTCCGCATCCTCGCCATACACTGGGAACACGGGCAGCCCATCCACCGGGCTATCGGGAATGCCCGTCGCCGCAAAGCTCGTGATGTAGTCCTGCAGGGCAAAGGCGATGGTCTGATTGGTCGGCGCCAGCGACAGTCCACCCGCGGACCGCGGCGCGTCGGGATTGAAGAACGTGTACGGGATGTCCTGGCCGTGGAGGCCGGGCGTCACGCCGAAGAGGTAGGCGTACGTCTCGTTGCCGTAGGCGCGATCGAGCGCGAAGGCGTTGCAGGTGAAGGACGACTCGGCCACGGCCAGGGAGACGCGCCCGATCAGGTCGCGGTAGCCGCGGCTGCCGTCGTAGATGGGCGGGTATAGCGTGTTGGTGATGTAGTCGATGACGGCGGGCTTGGCGTTGCTGAAGCTGGTGTTGATGAAGGCGACGAAGTCGGATTCTTTGGAGACGGGCGGCACGAAGAGGAGCCCCTCGTTGCTGTTGTGCCCGACGAGGATCTTGACCGACCTGTCAAACTGGCCGTGGTTGAGCAGGTACTTGGGGTCCTGCGGCACGATGTTGCCGTCGATGGCGGGACCGAAGGTGTAGCTGCCGTACGGGGAGGCGGCGACCAGACGGGCGTTGGCGGCTATGAGGTCCTCGGAGGAGAGGTTGCGGGCTTCGACCAGAGAGGTGACGTTCGCTTCCTTGAGGAAATTGTTGAAGGTTTGCTCCTGGCTGTATGGCGAGCCGATCTGCTGCCAGCCGGGCGACTGGGGGACGGCCTGCTGGAACAATGACGGCGCAGAGCCGCCGAAGGCAGTAATTTGATGCATGATCGACCCGCCTCCGGCTGATTCACCGAGCACGGTGACGCGGTTCTTGTCACCGCCAAACAGGTGGATGTTGTCCTGGACCCATTGCAGCGCCAGCCGTTGATCGTACAGCCCGAGGTTTGCTGTTCCATCCTCCTGATACGCCGGACCAGCAAGCCAGCCCAAGGCACCGAGGCGGTAATTAAGAGCAACGTAAATCACGCCGTCGGACGAGTTTGTGCGGCTGCGCTGAATCAGGCCAGTGGGGTCCCCAGAGCCGCTCTTCGATCCCGCCGTATAGCCACCGCCTGTTTGGCGAGTCAGCGTCGCTCCCGAGCAGTGCCGAATGGCTGCCATTGCACTCACCATAGATCCACACGAGCACCGGCGCGCCGTATCCCCTGCCGGCCTTCTCGAAAATGGCCTGGGGCACAATGACGTCCAAGAACAAGCAGTCCTCGGTCTCGGCCGGCCCAGTCGTCACGTTCGCTTCGCCGGTGGTTGTAAGAGAGATGTTCGGTGCTTGGCCGGTAAGGAGGTACTGCGGTAGCCACTGGGCTGCTAGTGCAGACCAAGCTGGGTTGGCTTGGGGGCAAATACGGAGTTCCGAGCCATCCTGCACGGCTGACCGGTTGGTACTCGGACGAACAGGCGGACGGAAGCGTAGCTCGCCCACGGGCGGTGCGGCATATCGAATGTTGGAGAAATTGTAATACGCTCCGGTTTCCTGCCAGCAGCACAAAGGTTAGCAAATGAGCTCTGGCTGCCCAGGTGCGGATATGCGCGCGCACGTTGAACTCAGTGGCCCGGTACAGCTCGTAGCCCAGGTCGACGACCGGCAGCGATTCGGAGGCGTTCTGTGCGGAAGCCGAGCTCGCCGCGAGCAGCAGCAGAGGTGCTGCTGCCCTCATCAGCTGGCCGGTGAAGAGCATCTTCAGTGGGGATGAGGAGGGCGGTGACACTGAGTCTCCGGAAGGGGCAGAGGAGGAGGAGCGAAAGAGTAGGGTGGGGAGCGGAGGTCCCAGGAGCAATATACGGAAAACTTCAAATAAAGACAGGGCTGTTGGAGCGTGCCCGCTAAGATTCAATTCAACCGGCAGACATGGCGTTACGCCTCGGAGGCCCCGTATGTGTCGTCAGCGCCATGATGAAATTGTTGCCCGATAGAGAAGCAAATGCGGACTGCGGCTGAGCCAGGCTTAGCGAATAGATGCAGGATTGCGGGGGACAAGCCCAATTGCGACTCATGGCGGCGGTTGGTGGCAGCGGAGAAGCGGCTGGCCGCGGAGTTTGCGGCTGTCGTCGCGAGCGGAGAAGTGGCAGGGGGTGCCATGCAAATCCGATAATCGAGCGCACTAATCTCGGACCGCGCTCTGGGAAACTGCCCAAGCCGGTACAAGTGCCGGCAAGTGATCGTGCCGGCGTCTGTGGACGGTGATAGCACGACGTGTCTCGGCCGGAGAGAGGGGGTCGTCGCCATTTCGGGCACTTGGCGGACTGAGAGCGGAACTGCGTCATGGGAGGCCTGGCGGGAGATCGGCAGTGCGCGATTCAACACCATCGTGAGCTGGCGGCGTGAAAAGGGCATGGCGCCCGCGGAAGGACGGTGCCGAGGTTCCCCACCCTCGCTGGCCGCCCGTGATGCTGGCCATCCCCTGCAGAGCCGCGACTGGACTCCAACCTCACCGAATTCTGCCGGCTCCTTCATCGCTCCATCAACCGCGCCATCACTGGATGCGACAGCAGCGTTAGGAGCGCTGGTTCCGTCTAGCTTCAACCACAAGGCCTTCGATTCTAGCGCGCGTCTGGCCTGACGTCATGGCGAACCTGGAATTTGCCAACAAAGGGCGGCCACGTCCTGAGGCCGCCGCTCTGTTCTTCTCTTCTCCATCAAGCCCCTCCGAATCTTCATCCCGACGCTCGCCGGCTCATCAATCTCATCATCCATTTGCATTTGGCCCCACAAAATGCCTCCAGTTCCGTGGACCGTGAAGGTGCAGAACCACCCCGGCTCATCTGCAGATGATATCGCAAAGGAACCTGATTGGGGCGCCGGCCTCAGACACCGCATAGGCTTCAAGGACGATCAAGACCGAGTGCCTGGTATCACCCACCTAGAAGATGACTATGATGAAGACGTCGAGGAAGCCCGGAAGGATTTTGTGGAGCTGAATACGCGATCTGAGGGCGCCCAGCTCATCAATTTCCGAGATGTCTTGGGAAACCAGAAGGTAAGTGCGTGCGTTTCGAAGGTGAATGCTCCTGCAATCGTGGTTAATTGTATCGTGGAGCCGTGCCTGTTGGTTGCGTTCCACGACTGTTTTGATTCGACAGACAGCCAAGTCGGCGGTGGGATGCAAGGGGGCTGATTCATGGTAGGATCTCCATCGGTGGACGAATGAGAATCGCTCCATCGGGTGGCGGTACGTTCTGGAGGCTTCCGAGCACTGGGTCAAGAACACTGAGGATTGGCCAGCAAATGTGAAGAAGAGACAGCAGGCCAAGAATCAGAAAATGAAAGAAGAGGAGAGAGGCGGCCAGCAAGAGCATGAGTGGAAGAGATCTCAGGGAGAAATCAAACATCACAACGCCTATGCCGGGGTGGAAGAGTCCGGTTACGATTCCGGCATTGAGCAGAGTGGGCAAGCCGGAAACCAGGAATCTGATCAGGGCAAGCTTCGTAAGAAGTACAGTCCGCAGGAAATCACCCTCCTTCGGAGCCTCCGGCACGAGAAAGAGTACATCTCCCAGCTCAAGTGCAATGACGGAAAAAGAAGATCACCCCAGCAACACAACAAGACTCCGATATTCATCAATGAGCAAGACCAATGTAGTCCGGACAATTGGCTCCCGCGTTCTTCAGATCTCATCCGCCTGACAGGCAAGCACCCTTTGAATGCCGAAGCTCCCCTCTCACACCTGTTCGACGCAGGCCTCATTACACCAAATGAGCTGCACTATGTGCGCAATCATGGTGCTGTACCTCGGTTACTGTGGGAGCTTCACAAGCTCGATATCCAAGGCGGACATATGACCCTATCCATGGACGACCTCAAGGACAAGTTTGCCACGATAAACATTCCAATAGCGCTTGCATGCGATGGCAATAGACGTAAGGAGCTCCACATGATCAAGAAGAGCAAGGGCTTCAGCTGGGGAGCTGGCGCGGTTAGCTGTGCGTACTGGAAAGGACCTCTGCTCCGCGACGTGCTACTCTCCGCCGGCATCCCGGAGATGATGCATGGCGGTGATGGGAGGCGGTATTGGGTCCATTTTGAGGGCGCCGACGAACCAAGCGAAGCGAAATATGCAACCTGCCTCCCTTTTCAGTACGTCATGGATCCCACCAACGACGTGATACTGGCGTACGAGATGAACGACTTGCCTCTTCCTCCGGACCATGGCTACCCGGTGCGCCTGATGGTCCCTGGATACGTGGGAGGGCGCTGCGTCAAGTGGCTGAAGAAAATATGGATTAGCGACAAGGAAAACGACTCCCACTATCATGTCTGGGACAACCGGCTCCTTCCAAGCTTCGTCACGGAGAAGGATGGAGAATTTGCGGAAGCTATGTTTCGCCATCCTGACACCGCATGCAACGAGCAGAACCTTAATTCTGTCATCGTGAAGCCCGCCCACGGCGAAAGAATCCCGCTTACGACAGCGCGAAAGGGCCACAGCTACCGCATTGCAGGCTATGCGTACGATGGTGGTGGGCACGAGGTCCAGCGCGTTGAAGTATCCCTCGACGATGGTGAGACGTGGCTGTACTGCATCCGCCAATTCCCCGACTACCCGATCAGGCATGGCAAGAAATTCTGGACCTGGCTCCACTGGCACGTCGATGTCGAGCTCTCGCACCTCCTCCGCTCGAAGAACATCACTGTGCGCTGCTTCAATGTCTTCAAAAACACGCAACCCGAGAAGCCGAGCTGGAACATTATGGGTGTGATGAACAACTGCTGGTACGTGGTCAAGCCAAGCATCGTGGATGGCGAGGACACAGACGTACCGTCGATCCTGTTTGAACACCCAGTCGAGCCTGGGACTGGCACTGGCGGATGGATGAAGCCGAGTACAGAGAGCCGGATCGAGAATGCTAAGCAGGAAGCCGGAACCCCGCAGAAGCGATTTACTCGGCAGGAGATTGAAAAGCATGACAAAGAAGATGACTGCTGGATAGTCATCGACGGAAAAGTGTATGATGCAACCAGCGTTTTGTCCTGGCACCCAGGCGGCAAGGCGGCTGTGCTTGGTCATGCGGGCAAGGTCCATCAGGAGACAAGCGATGAGTTCGCTAGTATCCATGACGGATATGCGTACCAGAAGCTGAAAGGTAAGTTGGCCGGTGCACGCTCGTAACGCTTTCCTACTCACAATCTGCCCAGAATGCGTCCTCGGAATCGTCACTGAAAAGGCAGCCGACTTCATCAAGAAGAATGCCGAAGCAGCGGCCAAAGACGAAGCCTCTTCTCAAGACAACGATGATCAACTTACCCTCCAAAGGCACCGCTGGGTCCCCGTTTGTCTCATTGATCGCGAGAACATCTCGAAGGACACCCGCACATATACCTTCGCTCTCCCGGACGGCATATCCGCCCTTGGGCTCGGAACATGCCAGCATGTGCAAATCGGCTTCCACATGAAAGACCGCATGCTAATTCGAAGCGTACGTAAGCCCCGTTCTTCACGCTGGAGGACTAGGGAAGCTGACTTGTATACCTACCTACCATCAGTACACACCTACGCGTCCCCTTCTCCCCGCCCCAAAACAGCACCACCACGCCGAAGCCGGCTGCACCTCGCCGACATGCACCACGTTCTCGCCCGCACGCCGCGACAGCAAATCCAGCGCCCACCACGCGCTGCGAGACGGCGACGGCACCGTAAGAAACCCCCTCCCACCCAACGCACCCCTCACTCGCACAGAACAACTGACGCATTCCCAACCTCCCCCTTCCAGTTCGACCTCACCGTCAAGACCTACCTCCCTTCGTCCGCCCAACCCGGCGGCGCGCTGACCAACATCCTCGACCTCCTCCCGCTCGGCTCGACCGTCGAGCTGCGCGGCCCGACCGGCGCCATCATCTACCACGGCTGCGGCGCCTTCAGCATCGACGGGCGCACGCGCTACTTCTCGCGCATCTCGCTCGTGCTGGGCGGGCCGGGCGTGACGCCGGGCTACGCGCTGATCGCGCGGATCCTGCTGTCGGCCGAGCCGGTGCGCGTGCGCGTCGTGAATGCTAACAGGAGCGAAGGCGACATCTTGTTGCGCGAGGAGCTGGATGAGTTTGTGAGGCAGGGGCGCGGCCAGCTGCACGTTGCGCATGTGTTGAGTCATCCGGGGGAGGGGTGGAAGGGGGCCAAGGGCCATGTGAGTGGGGAGGTGCTGAGGAGGGAGTTGTTCGAGCCGGCGGTGGATAGTGTCGTGTTTTTGTGTGGGCCGCCGGGGATGGTGCAGAAGGTGGCGGTGCCGGCGTTGACGGGTGAGTCCAGAGCCGTTTCCTACCTTGGTTTCGAGACGTGTGCTGACCGTTTCTTGGTGCAGAGTGGGGATACAAGGAGGGTGAAAACATGTTCGGGTTTTGAGGGTTGGCTGTTGCTGGGCCCAGTGCGACAAGGAGCCGATTGGGTGCGTCGGTTGTTTTCTGTTAATTGTCTTTCGTTGCTAGATCGGTCTTGGTGTTGTTGCCGGAGAGCAAGCCAACAGTTGCTGCTCTTAGCAGATGACCGGGAAAGACAGAAGCTTCACTTGCTCGTGCTGCAGCATTTTCCAAAAACGGTGAATGAAAGACACCCAGTGCCAACCACTGCGTTGTATCAAGATTATCCGGGCCGACTGACATTCACTATGAAGCAGAATGTTTCTCTTCAAGACGTTCACTATTGCGGAGGTTGATGATCATGAGGTGATCTCCTGCAATGGTGCGTGGAGACGTTGAGTCGGGGCCATAAGGGGTTTCGAAACAAGCCAGGATCCCCACGCACTGCTAGTGGAGAGAACCCCAAAAAGCAAAGTCGCTTGTAACGGATATGCAGCCTAGCAGTACTTCAGGCCCCCACATGCGGCTTCTTTGGAACTGTGAAAGAGAAGCATGGAGACATTGGCGTGATACGTGTGTGCTTTTCTTGTGATGACGCTAAGTGGCTGTCTTGGGTTTGGGTTGTCTTGAAGTTGACATGCATTTCCTTTGTTGTGGCTCGTATCTTAACTTCGATTTCTGACAGCCACGTGCTGGTGCGGCACATATGAGCGCTCAGCGGTCTCGAATGGTCCCATCACCAAATACATGCCCACAAACAGTGTAGGCTCGCATATCGCAACAGGACTGTTGCATGAACAAGAAATACTTGAATACCAGATCTCTACCAAACTAAATATCTCAAAACCATTCTCGTAGATGATGCAGTAGTCTCTTCAGTAGCACCAGGGAGATCGTGGTCAGGATGGTCCAGAAATTAGGCTGTAGCAGCGACACTAAGTGAGCAGACTCGTGGATCTTTAGCCGGTTTTCACAAGCACGCTTGCTTATAGCTGGTTACTGGTTACGTACTAGTGGTTAGCACCAGATGTAGTGAGCACTATATCATTGGTGGAGACGCAGGAGTAGACCGGCGCGGACATGGTGATGGCAAGTGCCAGGGCTTACCCCAAACCGCACATGCAAATCCGGGGGCGTCTCCGGATAATTCTTCAGCACCGTCCATCCCCTTGACAATCGCGTGCCTCTAATATTGCTCATGCCTTGCTTGACTGTACAACGCCAGAGGGTCTGGAAGCTCCCGTGCCGTGCCGCGCTGCCCCTCCCCGCGCTCTGTGCTCTAGGCCCGCTTGTCGTCTTGTCATCCTCTCGGCGATTGAGCGTTCCCCGCCTCCGTCCTTCTCGCTACCCCAACACATCTTGATTCTATCGAAAGTGCCTAGTTACCTCGGGAAAGGCATAAATACCTTTCTATCACAGGAAACGTACCGAATTCACGTTGCTGAAGAGCAGACAGCTGACCCGACACGCCATCAGCCTTGTCGCTTGTTGTTTGCTGTCATGGCCTATCCGTCAACGGGTCCGAATACGCCACAAGAAGTCACTAATCAAGTGAAAGGGCTCCCCGACTTGGCGATTGATCCGCCGGAATGGCTCCTGATTGACTGCGTGAAACTCAACAAATCTACAGACGAGTTGGTTTTTGTCATACACCTCATGCGAGCCACCTAGAGGCCTCTGACAGACATAGGACGGATGACTAGACCAGTTAGTACAATCCGCACCTACTAGGATTTTTGAAACTTCCATGCACCGAGTACCTGGGTCAAAGACGGCATTGAAGTTGCCTGATACCACGGCACACTCCGATCCCCGATTGATTGGCTCCCAGCAGGCGTCGGCCACCCCAACCGCCATCCGAACGGAAGAGATAGAAGAAAGATGGCCTAGCTCCTTTTTCTGGAGAGCTCGCACAAGCCCGCTTTTTGTCCCCCGGAGCTTACACGACGAAGTCCGAAACGAATAGCCCAACGCCGTGCGTTGTGAAACCACACCAGAAGGCTTGGCTCAAGCCCCGCGCACAACAAGCAACGCCCACTTCTCCGATCCTATTCGCCTCGATCGAGGATTAGCTTGTCTTACCAAAACGGGGCACGGCACCTACTTCTTCTCTGCCGCTTGGGGCAGGGTGAGACCGCGCAACCAGTAAGTCCCCCAACCGGTCCCCGATGGGGCGACAACCCTCGTCGCGCCACCATAAAAATATATCCTTTAACATGGGCAGGCTGCCGTCTCCGATGCCCCTAGATCTTTGCTTCCTTACCCATGGCTTTCCTCCACTCTATCGGCCTTGAACTGACTTTTTGTACCACTTGTGCATTGATCTTCACCATCACTACCTTGCTTTTACAGCTTCGTTAACTTTCTCACTGCTATCTAAACAACCTGAACAAAATCCACGGTTTTCCAGGGATATTCTCCAACAACGAAGGAAACTCTACCGCGTGAGAAGAGAAATTGAGCCAGAATGCCGGGCGGCCTCCATCCGCCGGCGGAGCTCGTTTTGGCTTGGCAGACCGATGCATTTCCACACGGCATCCGCCGGGGGCCCATGCTGGTCATCTTGGTCGCCATCATGTACTTCGTCACGCTATCAGTTGTGCTTGGAAGGATATATGCCCGTTTATATGCCCAGCGTAGTGTAGGGCTGGATGACTTTTTTATATTTCTTGCAATGGTGCGCAAGTGTCGTTCCAGCATAACTACGATATCTATTCTGAACGCTACAGATTCCAACAACAGGCCTCGCTGTCTCAATATGTCTCGGTGAGCATTTTATCTCATCCCAGTCCCGGCATATGGTAGTTGCTAATACACAACGCAGCCGACCGGCTGTACGGATTTGACCGGTAAGCCGCACCATCTACCGCCTAAATTCGGGGAGTCATCTAAAGCTCATTAGACACGTATGGGACCTGACCATCGACCTAGCTGTCCAGAGCCGCAAAGTGCGTATACGGGAAGAATACCACCACCCCAACGCTCACCACTGACCCAGCCTAACCCCAGATCACCTTCGCCATCTCCAACTTCTACATCCTCAGCACCAGCCTGACCAAGCTGTCCATCCTATGCTTCTACAGGCGCATGGCTACCAACACTATCGAGCGCTGGTTTCTCTACACCGTCTGGGCCAGTATGGCCTTCGTGATCGGCTACATGCTCACCTTCATCCTGACCGCCTTCCTCGGCTGCACGCCCCTGGTCGCCTACTGGGACCAGGTCGACCCGTCCTGGTCGCGGACGCATGACTGGCACTGCTTCAACGAGGGCGCGGTCATGCTGTCCGCCAGCGCCATCAGCGTGATGCAGGACTTCCTGGCGTGCGGGCTGCCGCTGCTGCTGTTTCGGAAGCTGCAAATCCCGCGGCGGCAGAAGATTGCGCTGGGGTGTATTTTCGGCGTGGGTATCTTGTAAGCACAAATCAACCCCCTGCCAACTGCCACCGGAGACCTACCCCAAGGAAAAAGGAAAAAAGGAAAAGAAAAAAAGGTTGGGCAAGATGCTGACGCTGCGCGCTGACCCCAGCATCTGCATCACCGGCATCCTCCGCATCGTCTACATCCACCCCCTCTACACCTCCACCTACGACATCGCCTGGGAAGCCGAGCCTGTCTGGGCCTGGACGGCCGTGGAAGCGCACCTGGCCATCATCTGCGCCAGCGCACCCGCCCTCAAGCTCTTCTTCCGCAAGGGGCTCGCCGTCTCGGGCTCCTCATCGCACTCGGCCGGCGGTAAGTCGCATCAGAAAGTGCACTTGCATGTGGGCAGGAAGAATGGTGGTAGCGGAGGGGTTGGGAACAATAACACGAGTTTCGCGTGCGTGGGCGAGGGCGGGGTAGCCAGGCTAAGCGAGCAGCGAGCATATGAGATGGAGAGCTATAGAGATGCAATGGAGTATCGGGAGGCGCTGAGGAGGAGAGAGGGTGATAACGCGTCGTTGGTAGAGGGGGGCGAGGCGGTGCAGAGAGGAGGGTTGCGGCGGATGGGCAGCTTGAGGGGGGTTTACTCGGCCAGTATAGAGAGGGGTAGTTGGTTTGGCAATCCGCATGAGGTGTTGAGAGCTTGTGCGAAGAGTGACGCAGCTGGTAGTGCGGACCTAGAGATGGGAATCAAAGTGGAGAAGAGGGTAGATGTGACGGTCACTGAGGCAAGGCACGATGAGGATTTCTTGGGTTGGGAGGATGAGGCGAAGGATGCGGGTAGCAGCGCAAGGATATCATCGGAGACCAATTTAGTGAGAGGTGCG
>JAJJID010000071.1:0-122434 GCA_022204955.1 Macrophomina pseudophaseolina
GGACGAATCTCCTTTGTTTCATTCGAATTAATTTTCTCTGGTTTCGTGCAAAGCGTTTCAGCGATTGATACCCTCGCTTTCGAAAACCAAGATATGGCTTCTTGGGTGCATTCGTTACCTCAATGTATCATTTTTCCTATTCTGTTGTCTTTCTATTCGCCCCTATATATATAGCATCTTCTCGGTAGCACATATTTCGCAAATTCTCGAAGCAAGCTGAAATCTAGCTTGCCACCCGCCACCACAATTTGGTCAACTCGCAGCCAGCTGCACAGTGAATAAGGTGACTCGAGCGACAATCACCAATTCTTTGCGAGACGCAAACCAAAAAGGATAAATAAACTCATGCATTCAGCCTATTGTGATCCGATTGGCGGTGGCGCTGGCAGACGAGGGGGGTGCACCAGACCAGCGGGTTCTCGGAGGCAGCTGTCGCGAGAAGACAGTCTCTCCTCTCTCTCTCTCTTCCCTCGCATGACATCAGCAGACGAATGAGGGGTTGCGAGTGGGTGCGCCCATTCCTTCGGTTGCACAAAGGGGGTTAAACGGTTTTAATTTTTCTGTTGACTCCACACTCGTGCGCGCGTGCTGTGAGCCAAAAATAACTTCACACCACGCGCGGCAGAACAAGGGCTCGAAACGAGCCGCACATCGCATCCCACATTCTCTCTGTTTTTTGTATGGGGAAGGCGGGATATGGCGTTCTCCTCTCTTGTTATCCACCACATCGGCTTTTCGATCTGTGATAAGCTTAGTACCCTACATACGCAATTTCTTGCTGTCTGTCAAAGCGTTTTTGATTTTTTCTTTCGCCCATCCTCCGCAGATGATGGGCGAGTCACGAAAGCGGTGGATGATGGATGATGCATTCGGATGTGGATACTTCGGGGGTGGGGAGCAAGGGCTTGCGCCGATCCCTTCCGTCAGAGACCTCAGTGATTAACGCGGAGAGGCTTTTCTGACATACATGCACGCACGGCGGGCGGGAGGGAAGGCAGTAACGATGCACGCATGCATGCATACATACATATTACGATATGGTGATGCTCACATTGTGCATGGGGAGGCAAGAGAAAGATGGAAGGGAATAAAAAGGGAAATAAGAAAGAGACGTCTGCTAATATGTCTCTCTGCCTATCATTTGCCAGCGTATCTGCCGGCACCTGCAGTTCGTCGATCAACGCCCTCGCTGTGCGCACGGTCACTTTCTTCTTGCTCCTCCTCCGTTGCCTGTCTTAATTTTGGCTGACCTACCTTTTGGACCCCATGCTAAGCGAATCTTTGCAATTGCGCGAAGGATTCCCGCGCTCGTTCGTCTTGTTCCATCGTTCGGCCGCAACTTAAGGGGGGGAAAAAAGCCCCGGCCGCCTCCGCCGGCGCCGCGCACGCCCGCACGCACATTCGCAGACGGATCTTCCCTTCTGATGCATTTTCATTACTACCGCGGGTGCGGATGGTGGGATGAGATTGAGGCGGGGCGCCGTTGCGCGCCACGCCGGTTCGAATACAGTCAGCCAGACGGGCACACGCACACGCCGCGCTGCGCAAATCGGCTTCCTCGTGGTATTTACGTATTCTGTGAGTCAGTTTTCCTTCAGGATCCCTTGGATGCTCCTCCCGATTCCCAACTCCTCCTTCTCGCATCAGCAGAACAATCGCCATGCCGCTCCTTTGCTGCTGCTTTTCGCTTACTTTGTCCCATGCGTCGTGTTGTTGTGGGGCTTAGGGCTGCTGCTGTCTAGGTACGTCATGCTTTTCTTGCCACTTTTGGGCGGCACCCGAGTAAGGGAGCGCGGGCGGCGGCATTTCCTCGATATTGCAATGAATTCGTCGGTGCACGCGGAAAGAGGGAGTGATGGCATGCCGAAGGTTCCGGATTGGCTTGCTCTAGCCCGGGCGTGGTGCTAGCCCAACCGTGGTGTTAGCCGGGCTGGTGCGTGTCTGTGATGAGGGGCGGGAGGGAGAGACAGAAAAAAAGGGTCATGCTAGGTACCGTTGCGCGGTATCTGTGCGCACGGGGGGTTCCTTGCCCTAGGAGGCCTGGATGTAGTATTTAGGAGAAGGTCGATGCGTTAGGACACTAAGCTGGAGTGGGTATGTAAGTCACTGCTGGGTATTGGTGTTTTCGTCTTGTGACGAAATTCGGAGCGCGGTGTGTTGGTTATCTCGGCTACGGTGCCGGTTCCTGGCGACGAGCCGGTATGCTTCTGCATGCACGCGTGCCCTTGAAAGATGATGCCCCCTTGCTGCTGTTGCTGGAACATTCCCGACGTCGTGGTCGGCGGTCGCATGGGCAGCGGCACGGCTCGTAGATACGACAATTCCGGGATTGGGTTGTTGGTTGGCGTGTGCTTTCCTGGTCATGACACAGAACCAAGGATCACACAGGGAGCGGTGAAAACCTACTTTGGACATTGGTTGATAAGAGGAAAGTGTCACTGAGGCGATGAGGGGCTCGGTGTGTCAAAGGTGACGAAGTTTCCGGGAATAGATATGCAACTGATCAAGTGAGTGAGTTGCGCCGAGACTACACGCATGCATACCCAATTCAAAGTAGCTGCACACTTTGCAGCCGGTGCCATTGGTCCAATCACCCTCCCCTCATGCTTGTGGGGAAGTGTGTGCGGAGATGAAGATGCAGGGTGTGGAGCTGCATGAACACCAGATATCGGAGGAACGACTTGTTAGAGGTAACGCAAATGACGCTCAAGATGCCACAGAGGACCATGGTACACCCGGGGAACGTGACGTGGCGTGGATGAGCGTGGAAATATCAGGAAGCTCGCATGTGATGAAACAAAGGTGGACGTTCTGGCCAAGTCAAAGAAAGAAAAGATCGATATGAACCTGACCACTAGGAACTCTTCCAGCAGCCCTGCAACTGTTGGTTCCCTCGGCCGATACTTACAAGAATGCAACAACAAGTCACCACCTACTCTCTAAATATAGACACTTGATCCCTCTCCACTCATGAATCGTCAATCTTCACCGTCCTAGAGCTCACAGACTCGTCGTTGCTGTCCGCGCGAGGCCGCTTTGCGTGTTGACGTCCGGCGTCCCGGCTCTGCTCCGCGGAGTCGCAGCCTGAGTCGACACTATCTTTCTCGCCCACCTTCCTCTTCGTACCGCGACTGCGATGCATGGATCCGACGACAAGTTCGGCCTCATCGTTGATGAAGAGCGCTAGGGTGTTATCCTTGTCTGTCCGCTGCCAGACCTGCAGAGGACAGCACGGCGGTTCTCGGAGGTCGACACCTCTCTGCATCTCGATCCAGAACCGCTGCTTGAACCACATTGCCACCCAGTTCATGGGCACGACAGACGAGGCTAAACCACCATGCGTACCTTGTTTACCCCTGTCCACCCAGTCAGCGGCCATGAGCGTGGTTGTCGGTGCCATCTGCGAGAGGTGGTAAGGGTTGATTTCTCCCCCAAGCACCTTCATTTCCCAGGCAGTGCCCCAGTCAGTGGTAGGGGCCTCGAGGTGGAAGAGGGGCTCCAAGGTGCTATTGCGTTTCATCATGCTGAAGGTGTGGCACATTTCATGCGTCAAGACTGCAGCTAGAAAGAAGGAGTAGCGTAACTGGGCATCCAGTGGGTCGTTGAAGAAAGCCTCGCGGGCGTAGTCTCTGAAGTGCTCATGCAACTTGACGACGACCCTTTTCCCTGCTTCATTTGTCACCCTGAAGAAGGGGTGCACTGGTTCTATCGGCTCACGAACGGTTTCATGCCACTGAGAGCGCCCGCAGCTGACGAATTCTTGGTAGATGTCAAAATCAAAGACGACAAACTCGGCCAGGTTGGCCAGCGACTCTTTAAAATAGGCTGCGTGGGCCGGGGTGTACGCCATGGCATTATTAAGGACTTGCTCCTCGCGTTCAGGATGTTGAATTTCGAGGTCGAACGAGGCGTGCATCCACCAGTCGAGAAGCGGGTCTACTGTTAGCCAGAGGGAAGCTAGACGAAGAGCGAGGCTCATTCCATGATATTCATAGAGACTGGCCGAGGGAAAGTTGGAACGGCGGAAGAGAGGATGGATTTCGTTGTTAATATCCGGAGCAGCGCCTGGGTGGAGCTCGAAGACCCACCTGAGATCCGGTCGCTCTTGCACTGCTTGCCTGAAGATCTTTTGATGGGGGATGTCCCCGTGGGAACTTGAGGACTTTTTAGCCGTCTCTATCATTACTGCGAACTTACCTGACTGCCTGCAGTGCCTAGTTGCTTGAGAATCTGAAGAAAAGGATGGGAAGGAAAGAACGTGGGGAATTTAATGATCGTGGGTAGTGACCGGACCTATGAGATGATTTCGCTGCAACGTAGGGTTGTGAGGCATTTATACAATCAATTGTACATAGGTACACGGCAGGCGGGGACAAAGGACCAGGGCGTAAGAGGGCATTGCTCCCAAATTAGCACTGGGAAATTGACACAAAGAGTGTTGAACTGGCGCTTGTGTCGACAAAGGATGGGGGCAAAATAGCAGATGTGCCATGTTCTGGGCGTGAAGTCACGCGTAGGAAGGCTCCTCCGAGTCGCCGGGATGCCGTGGTCATGCTCGCTCGCTGGCTGACAGGTAGCCACCAATTACGGGAGCGCGCAGTTTGCCGGCGTAACGCTCAGCTCAAGTTTCGTCGGAGGAAAACAGAATCCATCGCCTGCAACGAATGTTACTGCGGCGATGGCGGGTCAGGTCGTGGATTACCGGATAAGGTAAGCGGTGAGGATGAGGTGGTGTTTGGCATGAGGTGGGGCGTGATAAGGGTAGGGTGGTAGCCTTAGCGAGGAGGCGTGCGGAGGGCCTGACTGACTGCCGAGTGGGCCAACGTCATCTGCCACTCTTCCTCACCAGCGAACCCCGTCAACGCGCCGCAATGAGGTCTTCTCGAGACGCGAGGTAAGCACGCCTGCCATGTCCCCGGGGCACCCCTTTCTGACGTCCCATCTCGCGCAGGGCGTCTTGGGACCTGCTTGACCAGGTCAAGACCCTCGACGACCTGCGCTCCGCCGTTGGGCTGGAATCCGCGCCGACGCCTCTAGCAAGCGGCCAGCGTTCTGTGTGCTGGAAGGTGAGTACCCGCCCACGACGCATACAGAGGGGAATCGAGGTCGAAATAGACTCTCTGCGCGCCGCATGAGTCGTCGATCAGCCAGCTAAGCTCGTCCCTGCAGGCATTCCTCTTGTTCGAGAACGTGAATCGCCCAGAATGGCCCTCCACCCTTGCCGAGTCGCGCGCCGTCTATGAGTCCTTGCGCGCCCACTTCCTGCGCGCCATCGAGAACCCGGACGAGCTCGAGTCGGCCCTCGACCCGCTGAGCGAGAGCGATGAAGTACGTTCCCGTCCTCTCCACCGCCCCGCTCCACAACCGCCGCCGACGTAGCGCATCGCAAACCCATGTCTGACCTCTGACTAAGCTTTGAAAGTCCCCATGGGTTGCCCTGCGCAAAGACGAAGCCCTGCGCACCGAGGTCTTCCAAGATGTCGACCGCTGCATGCCCGACAATACCTATTTCCGCCAGCCCGACACCCAGCAGATGATGCTCGATATCTTGTTCATATTCTGCAAGCTGAACCCGGATGTTGGATACAGGCAGGGTATGCACGAGGTGCTTGCTCCCATATTGTGGGTTATCGAGAGGGATGCTGTAGACCAGAAGGAGGCAGGCGTGGACCATCGGACGCAACACAAGGACCTGTTGCTCGACCTTTGTGATTCACGCTTTATCGAGCACGATACCTTCACCCTGTTTGGTCTGGTCATGCAGAACGCGAAAACTTACTACGAGCCTTCCAAGACCAAGCAGTCGAGCGAGTCGCCCATGCTTGCGAAGTGCCGCCATATCTTCGAGAAGCTCCTCCCCAAGGCCGACCCCGAGCTTGCAGATCACTTGAAAGAAATAGAAGTCGCTCCACAGATGTTCTTGATGTATGTTATCTTTCTGATTCTTAAGTGTCACCCATTGGCTGACGGACTTTGTAGGCGCTGGATGAGACTGTTATTCGGTCGCGAATTTCCCTTCGATGAGGTTCTCCTCATGTGGGACCTCATCTTCGCTGCCGACCCGTCACTGGAAATTGTGGATTACGTATGCATAGCCATGCTACTGCGCGTCCGTTGGGATCTCTTGGACTCTGACGCCAATATGGCCATCACAATTTTGCTTCGATACCCGCAACCAAAAAAGGACGATCCTCCGCGGACCTTTGTTCAAGACGCCGTACAGTTAAAGGAGAAGCTCAATTGGGATACTGCGAGTCAGATTACACAGAAACACACAGGCCGGACACCGGCTCGGCCCAATCAGCAGCGGCCAGAAACCCCTCAAGATCAGATGGCGCCTCCAGAACGACAACTCTCTCCTTTTAGATTCCCTCCGCACTCAAGGTCGCCGTCCGGAAGTATTGAGACTATAATCCAGGATGCAGCCCGAGGGATGTACAAGAGAGGTGAGAAGTGGGGCGTCAATAAAACCATTAGAGATGCAGTCGGCGACATTCGTAAGAACGTACAGGGCATACAGACCGGCCGCAATACACCTAACTTTAGACAACTAATTACCGGAGATGTGGCCAGACCTGAAGAGTCTGCGGCGTTGACGCGGAAGATTGAAGCATTGGAAGCGCGCAACAAATCGCTTGCGAAGATGATTGAGGAGTCTGTTGCAGAACTATGGGATTGTCAAAAGGATGCGTTGGATGGCAAGGGTTCAGAAAAGAAAACAATCGAGGCACTCAGCCTTGCGATTGCAAAGGTGCAGGTGATGCAGGTTTATCTTGAAGACTCCAGCATTCCGCTCCCGCAGGATGATCCGGTGCCTTTCGAGCAACCAGCTCCCACCAAGACCACTCTGGCGGAAGTGAGCGTGGAACCATCAGTACCTTCCAGCGAAGACAGCAGTGCAATAACGGAACGGGCCACACCAGCGGCTGCAAATAAGGTGTCGGGTTCCGCCCCCGTCGGCGGCAACGCCACACCAACGACCATGCCACAGTCAGCCTCCACCGGCGCCTCCGACAGTAACACAAGCACACCTCCCTCTCGCTCTTCCTCGCACATACCCGCCCGCAGCGCCGCACAGATCTCGAGCTCCTCCTCTTCCCGCACTCGCCCCAGCCTCGCCTCTTCATCTTTCTCCTGGATGTTGGGCCAAGAGCCCGACACCACTCCTGCCTCCAGCTTCGCCGCAGCCTCATCGCTTAGCACCTTCCAACCGCTGGAGAAGCGCGAGCGCCGCCGCAATAAGCCGGGCGGTGGAGGTGCGAACAGTAAGCGTGTGGATGCTGGTGGCTCCTCAGAGGGAAGTGGCGGAGGCGGTGGTTCTGGTGGCGGAGATAGGGCATATTTGTTTGGTGATGAGGATGATGAGTTCATGTCGACGATTGGAGGTGGTGGGGGCGCGAAGGCAGGGAAAAAGGGGAAGGAGGGGTTCAGGCGAGAAGTGTTTGATTTGGATGAGGTTGGTGGTGGTGGGAATGGGATCGGGTTTGGAAGTGGAGCAAACAGTGTGCAGGGGAGTGTGGATTGAGTGGGTCCTTTGGGCGAATGATGGCCGGGCGGTAAGTAATGCAGATGTGTTATGGCTTTATGCTCATGAGCATAGCATGGCGTGAGCCATTTCATTGTGAAATCCTGGCTTTGGATGGAGAGTAGAGATGTATGTTTTGCCTGGGATACACCGTATATATTCATTTCCATTAGCATTTACGTCGACTTTGCACATGTGGACAGTGATGAATGGCTCGTCTTGAGCGGACTTACGACTGGACTCGTTCAGCTTAGGTATGGATGTAGCGATATGTGTTCGTCGCGGTCACTTTTATTCCGCTTTCATGACCGTACCATTCACAGCGTACCGCAAAGTCGTTGCCTCTGTTTCGCGCACCGTGGCGGAAGCTATACCGTATCCAGCTCTAGCGCAATTACCCAATCTAGCAAGTCACCACGCAATTGATTCCGGGTAGTAGAAGCATCCGTCTTGATACGAATACCTAGCAATAGGAGTAACAACTACGTCCGGAAGAATACTTCTACTCCCCAAGCATATTTCTGTGCTTTCGTAACTGGCAGGGCAGCTCGGATTGTAGGGCGCGAAGTTTTGTCATCAACGTGCTACCCACTTCAAGCTCCCACTCACTTTTGCCATTCACTTTATCATCCACAAGCGCGCGAATCATCACTTGTACTGAGCTAGGTGCATGAGCAGCTGTACGTTTAAAATATCCATAATCTACTCCTCGGCTGCGCCAGCCTTCCTCTTCTTGCCTCTCTTCTTCTTCTTTTTGCTTCCTTCCCTGATATCTACGCCATCCTCACCCGCATCCTTCATTTGTACATCAGCCGGAGCATGGATGGGCAAGCCCTTCTCATTGTACTTCTTGCTGACGTAGTCGCTGAAGCCATACTTAGGGCCTTCCTCGTCACCGAAAGTGTCCTTGCGCCATTGCCTGAGTCTGGCCTTCTTGCCCAGCTTCTTCTTGTCCTTCTTCTTCTTCTCCGGATCACGCCACGCAGCCAACTTTTTAAGTCCGGCGAACTGGTTGAGTGCGGAATCATCTGCGAGAAGAATATCGCGCGCGGTGAGGCCGAAGGTGGTGGGGGAGGTCTCACGGTAGCGGAACTTCATGGGCCCGCTTTCGCTCTCCTTGGCTGCGAGTTCCACATCGATGTTCTGATCGACGAGACTCTCGATAATGCGGCGCTCTCTCCGGGCAGCGCGCTTAGCCTCAATCTCATCTTTCTTAGACAACTTTTTCTTGCTCGAGGTCGTCTCCTCATCATATTCTTCCGCATCGCCGTTGGGAAGCTGGACACCGCCGTCTTCCTCGTCTTCGGCATCCGACAATGTGACAGCGGGCTTCTCCACCTCGTCTTCGAAGTCGGGGACGATATCTTTGATATCGATGTCGTCATCCCACTTTGGCTTCTTCGGCTTCTTCTTCTTCTTCTTCTTCTTCTTTCCTTCGCCGTCGTCGTCAGATGGGTCGGATGCAGCGCCTTCGTTCTCAGCGTAATAGGCGTCGCCGAAGCGCTTCTGCATCTCCTGATCCCAGCGTTCATCATCCCAGTCGGCATCGAGAACATCCCTCCATTCATCCAGATTGAACTCCTTCCCACTCAAACCTGCAGCCTCTTTGATCATCTTGAGCTTCTCCTCCATCTCCTCAATCTTTAGCTTGCGCAGACGAGCCTTGTCCTCCTCCCGCTCGCGCTTGATCGCTTCTTTCCTTTCACGCTCCTTATCCCTCTGCTTTTGCCTAGCACTCTTCTCTTCCCTGCGGACGGTGGTCTTTGCAACGGCGTCACGAGCGAAGGTTTGCAGCTTCTCGTTGGCGGTTGCAGGGTCCTCGAAGCGCATGTTGTATGCAAACTCGAATTCCTCGGCACGACGGTCGTCTTCGTCATCATCGGACTCCAGCGGCGCAAATTTGTCGGTATCCAGAGCCCAGGCGCGGGAGGCCATGAAGTTGGAGAGAAAATTCTCAGGATCCTTGTCGGCCTCCTCGATGTTGAGCTCTATTTTCTTCTTCCTGCTCTTCTTCTCCAACTTGGGTTCGGCGGTAACGGAATCAGCATCCTCCTGCTTCTTAGGTTTCGCGACGAGGAAATCATCGTCATCCGAAGCACTGTCGTCGGCATCGGCCTGGGCTACGCTAGCCAACTCCTTCTTCAGAGCCTCTTGCTCGCGGGCGTATGGAAGAGCTGGCCTCTCTTTCTCGTCGTCGAAATCTGTCTTGCCCTCCAACAGGTTCTGGCGGTGGTAGTCCTGGAGCGTCACGGGCTTCTCCTTCTTCTCGGTTGCAGGCAGGGATTCGGGGTCCCATTCAGAATAGAATTTGGCGTTTGCATCGTATACACGGGGGTCTTTGCTTCGGATGGCGTTGAGAGTAGCAGATATCTCGGCGTCAAGGGCCTCGGTGGCCAGCATGGCGTCGTCGTCCTCGTCCTCGGAGGAGGAAGATTCCTCGTCGGAGCCGGCGTCGCCGTCTTTGGTGGACTTTCCCTTGCCATACTTTTCCTCAACTTCAGAGAACGTTAGCGCATGCAAGGGAAGCTCGATTGCGCGAGGTTGGACATACGGCGGTGCCTCTCCTCGCGCTTCTTGTTGTGCTCGAAACGGCGGGCAAACTCCTCGTTGATCTTGAAAGTGACTTCTTCGCCGGCAGAGGACGAGTCGTCGTCGTCATCACCCATGAGCAGCTTCGCGCGCTTGGCCGGGCGACCGGCCTCGGACTGAGGCATAGCTGGCGCCATTGGGAGGAGAGTTGTTTCTGAGAGCGATTAGCTTTCGGCTGCTGGGCTCAGAAAAAGTTCCTGAGAAGGGCGCACTCGGGCCACGGCTCCAGGGCCAGACCTTGCCGCATCGGGCCTTAGCTGCCGCGGAGACCGACCAACCACCTCCGCCTGCCATTTGCCGCCTGCCGTTGCTCGACTGGAGCTATGCGCGCTACTTTCCAAACAGGCTCGCGTGCGTACTTGTGTTTCTGCTGAAACCGCTACATTCCGCCGCCAATCGACGGCGATGCGCGCCTGCTGAGCTGCGGAGCTTGTGGATTGGGTGAGCGCGTGCGGGCGGCGTGTGATTGCCTTCCGCTCTCGGCTCTGGCCTTGGCCGAAATGATCTGTCGCTGCGCTCGGGGCCTGCTGTGACGTGCACTCGCCAATCCAAAGACACCTCCCGCCGCAGCGCCCCCCGTGAACCCTCTCCCGCTCGACATTGATCCTGACGAATCGCCATGCTGCTCTGATATCTCCGCGACTTTGCGCTCCGACATCCCGTTCCATCGTTCCGCGCGCCCTGTCATGGCTGAGGACCAGGCTCCCGTTCCCGCCGCGCTCACGCCCGTCGGGAACCCGTTGAGCCTGATGTATGCCCGCCCGCTGCGCTGCTCACTCTCCACTGCTAATGCGCCCCTCGCAGACCCGTCGTTCTCAAGGAGGCAGCGCTCGACAGCCCGACCTTTCGCGCCACCGCCCTGCACTTCGGCGACCAGATCGACACAATCGAGCGATGGCTCGAGAACTACGTGAAGGCTGCCAGCAAGTTCGTCCAGGAGGTCTCGAACCTCGAGACTTCGATGAACGCCTTCATCACCCACTCCGAGCCCCCGCTAAACATCTCCGAGGCCGCCATAGACCATGACTATACTCTGCTTGCCGTCAAGCGATACAACGAGGGGTCGAGGGAGTTCTGGCAGGCCGCCATTAAGGGCTTTAAGAGGACAGACTTCACCATACTCGAACCTCTCAGGGCTTTCCTTAACACCGACCTCCGAGCCCTCAAGGACTTGCGCCGCACCCTCGACTCTACTCAGAAGACGTTCGACGGCCTAATTTCGCGCTATGCTGGGCGCAAGAAGTCGGAGGAGCCCTCGTCGCTGCGCGAGGAAGCTTTCCAGCTGCACGAGGCCAGGAAAGCCTATATTAAGGCATCTATGGACTTCTGCATCATGGCTCCTCAAATCCGGACTGCGTTGGACAAACTGCTGGTTAGGGTCTTCTCCGATAGGTGGAAGGAGATGAAGGCGCTTAGAGAAGCTACGGACAAGGTCTTTACCCAGTATACTACGGAGATGGAGCGTGTCAAGGGGTGGAGTAAGGAGATGGAGAATAGTGAGAGAGTCTTCAAGAGAGAGCTTCATCTTGCCAGGAAGCAGCTCGAGGACAGCGCCGAGTCAGGCGTCAGGCCTTCGCGCGAACTGGACGATTACGCTATCTCTACCGTTCCCTATATCGGCTCCCACGGGTCTATTCAGTCGCCCGCGAAGCCTGGCCCGGAGAAGTCTGAGAAGCAGGGCTGGCTATTTGAGCGAACAGTCACGGGCAAGCCTGCAAGGACAGTCTGGGTGCGGAGATGGTTCTTCCTGAAGAACGGGATCTTTGGTTGGTTGGTTCATGGCGCACGATCAGGTGCAGTGGAGGAGTCGGAGAAGGTCGGAGTTCTGCTCTGCGGTGTGCGACCTGCATTCCAGGAAGAGCGCAGGTTCTGCTTCGAGGTTAAGACGAAAGACAAGACGAACATGTTACAAGCTGAGAGTCAGACTGAGCTGATGGATTGGATTGCTACCTTCGAAGTTGCGAAGCGCAAGGCTTTAGAGGATCCTGCCAGTACAGAGGCCACTGCCACCACGTCCGTAGACGCCGCCTTCGCCATCAGCCCACCCGTTGCCCCTGAGTTTGCCGCCAGGATCGGAGACCACAACGCCCACGGCAGCGACGAGCTGTCCCAACTTAAGCATGCAGATACCCTTCCGATATCCAGCCCCGACATGGCCAACCTCGCGACACGAAGCAGCTTCGACGTTTCCGGAAGACGGAATTTCTCGGGGGAGAGGGAGGGGGAAAGTAGTGGTCGTGACCATGCCGCAAGGATCATACAGAAACTGGACCTCCATAGGAGAACGACAGCCAACCCACAGCTCAGTAGTATGCCTTCTTCGCCAAACCCCTCGACAGGCATAGCCGGTCTTATCTCAGTCAGCCACAATATTCACAACTTACTTCCAGTAGCGCCTCCGTCTAGCTCGCCAATGCTCTCTGCCCAAGCCCGTTCCGCCACCGTGCCATTCAGTACCCTAGCCCCGTCCACGCTCGCTAACCCGCCCGCACCCACGAACCTAAGCAAGACAGCCGTCATCATCAGTGGAGAACGAGGACTCGGCTCCGGTCGCCTTGATGGCTCCATGCCTTCTGGACTCCTGGCCAATCTTTGGGGTTCCACGAACTGGGGTTACATTAATCGCTTTGAGAGAGGGGAGATCAAGACCTCCAAGACTCTTCCAATCTCTCATCCTGTCTCTCAACCCCCAAGTCCTGTTATACGTTCGGTGACTAGTGCTGACATTAGCGACTCTGTTTCGGATATTACCAAGGATATCTCGACTCCCGGAACATCACCCCCGCCACCTTCGAAGCACCGCAAGACGCTTAGTGCCAGCTTGACTCCTGACCCATCCATGGCGAAACTCGAACTTCCATCGCGCCCGTCCTCGTCAGCAGATGAGTACCCAGCCTGGTATCCTCTGGCACTCCGAGCTCAGGATGCACAGTTCCGACTGCTATTCCCCAATGTGCCTCGCGGCGAAAAGGTCGTTCTGGTGTTCAGAGCTACTTGGAATCCAAACGAGCAGCAAGAATTTCCAGGCCGTGTGTACGTCACCTCTGCCAACGTCTATTTCTACAGCAATCATCTTGGCCTCGTACTCGTCACAGGTGTTGGCCTCAACACTATCGATGAGATCACTGGAGCCCCTGGTCGCGACTGCGACTTCTTGTTCGTCCACTTGAAAGAAAACGCGGATTTCGCTCGGGTGACAATCAAGATTTTCCTTGAACCTTTGAAACTTCTCCAGAGACGTCTCAACTTCCTCGTTCGCAACTGTAATTCCGAGGATCCCGAGGACCTGGAACATATCGTCAAGACACTCATCAAGATGGAGGGGAGTGGTGCTGAGAGCCCCGGCATGGAGAGTTGGGACAACGTGTCAAACATTGACACACCTATTGAGGGCCCCACACGCCGTGACACCATGTCCAAAGCTGGTCTACGCATCGACGGAGACCTCTTCGCAAACACGTCTTCACTTACCCGAAAGCCCACGAGGTTCAAGTTGCCGCAGCAGCCAGTGGTATACAGGCCACAGGGCTTGGTTTCAGTTGCGATTGAACGTGATTTTGACATCAGCGCTAAAGCCTTGTTCCACGTTATGTTTGGTGACAAGAGTGCGGTCTTCCAAATGCTCTTCCGGGAACGCTGGCCTCAGACTATTATCCAGGGTCCCTGGGTTCAGCAGAATGGTGGTGGTCTGCATAGGCGCGAGTTCGAGTACAAAGCCACCCCGGAGTCTCCAGTTGTAATTCGAGACTATCAGGTCATCGAGGTCCTGAACGACCACCTTTGTTACGTGGTTGCTGACAAAAAGACGCCTTGGTACCTTCCCCAATCCAAGGATTTCGTCCTCATCAGCAAATTCGTCATCACACATGTCGCGAAATCACGTTGCAGGCTGGCGGTCTACAACAAAATTGAGTGGAAACGCCAGCCACTATTGATCAAGGGCATTCTAGCACACCAGGCTCTCGAGGACTTGGACTTCGAAGCCCAGGATCTCATGGACATCATCGCAGACCAGGTCAGCAGACTGGGCAGGGCGAGCCGCACCCGCAAAGCCGTCCAAATCTTCGGCTACATCGGGCAGCAGAACCAGACCGTCCAGGTCGCCGAGGCGCTCAACCCGCCCAAGGAACGCAAATTCAGGCTGCAACGGCGCACGATCGGCAGCATGTTCTTCGACATGGGCCGCGTCATGGCGGCCAATTGGATCTCGACGGTAATCGCCGCCTTCAGCGGCGTGCTGGCGGGCCTGGGTAAGATCTTCACCGCTCACACGATGCTTCTCGCGCTGTTGGCCTTCAGCACTGCGACGAACGTGCTGTGGAGCTACCGCGACACGTGGTCGTGGTGGCAAGAGCGCACCGCCAGCAAGTTCATGCAGCGCCTCGGCGTGCATCCGGACATCGTCATGAGCAAGGCTGTTTACCTTCGCGATATTGAGGAAGTCTTTGTCAACGACACGATTGCCGCGGATTTTGGCATTGGGCTGGCCCGCACGCATGAAGAGGGCGACGCTGAGCCATTGCAGAATAGCTGTCAGCACACTTTCTTGCATCTCTTGTCTAATCCGGACTCGTCGGACTTCCAACCGTATGCGTCAACGTTTGCACCGCATATCACCCCTTCCACGAGGGCCACCTCGACGAGATTGCACCGCACAAGGCAGAACTTGGCGGCATATCGCCACGATCTGCTCGTCGCGATGAGGCTAGTCAATCGCGTCGAGCGCGAGGTCCTGCAGGCGGAGTGGGAGAATTGGGTCCTCGATGAGAACGTGAGGTGCAAGCGTGTGGGCGACATGATCAGAAAGAGGAATCAGACAGAGGGGGGTATCGATTCGGTGGTGGAGTGGTGGGAGGGGTACTGTGGGGATTGCGGCAGGGCTTTGGAAGGGCTGGATGTTGTGGGGTTGAGATGAAATGGAATGAGATTGGGTGATTTTGTAAAAGGCGAGACCGGACTTGCATGGGTGGTGCGTTGGGTGTGAATGGGGTTTTGCTGTTTTTGCTTTCTTTCGACTGGTGCTGGGTTGCATGATACATATATATACACATGGTAAAGTGTGGGTGGTGTATGCCTACAATTACATCCATATTTTTAGTATTTGTTGAGACTCGTGTGTCTTCAGTTTCTAAAATCACGTTTTTAGACAGGATACAATGCATAGTTGAGGTTGATTTGTGTTCTTTAGCGACTACGGACCACATAGTAAGCAGGCAGGTAAAAGAATGTATAAGAGCAGTGCCAGGAACGAGCCCCTTCGAAAACCCAGGCTCGTCGAAGACAGGCTATTGGGTATACTCAAGAAGATACGAAAGGGTTTAGTGATAAGAATATAGCGCAGTGAAACCACGATGTTGTGCAGTAATAATCTCAAAGCTACCCGATGATAAGTCCTTTCCAAATGTCCTTTCCAAGCCGGCCTAAACCACACGACAGATAGAAATTGCCAGAAAGCCTGCCGGTGATTGACCCTGTAAAAAATCAGGTGGAATTAAGCCAGGCGGTAGCAAACCAGGTAGACAGCAAGCAAACGACTACCTAGAATCCCTGACCAAGAAGAAGTGAACCGCCCCTTGTCCCCTCAGGTGCCTACCGCCTTTGGACACCCGTACGGTAGTAGCAGGCGCTGGGACCAGCAGAAAAATCATGTCCATTCGCCTCCATGATGTAGTCGTGACGCGTAGGGTTCTGGCCCAGGCGCTCATAGCGGCCCATGGCCCAACGCTGCTCACGCTCAAGCATCTTGGCCTCGCGGTGTGCAAAGACGCCGTGCACCTGAGCTTCAATCTCCTGCTTGATCCTGACAAGGTCCGGCTTGTCGTCGATGTACTCCTCGATCTGCACCATATCAGGGTGGCCGAGCGGGTGGGTCAGGTTGACCCAGACGACCTGGTGCAGCATGTGTCGGACAAGACCCGGCTCGCTGTCGGTGCCCAGGATGTCGCAGACCGCGACGAAGTCGTCGAAGGTGATGTTGGCGACGCGCATGCAGCAGACCAGCTCGTGGCGCCAGGCCGAGCGGACGCAGGTGACGCCGAGCGCCTTGAGAGCGGCGTAGCTGCCGATGGCGCGCGTGAGCCTGGGGCGTGTTAGTGGGTTGGCTCGGACGGAGTGGATGCGGGTGGGTAGGCATACTGGCGGGGGTACAGTTGCAGAAAGTAGAGCTCTTGAGTCTCGCAGGCCGTCAACATTTGATCAAGGACGTAGTTGACCGCGTTGACTTCAATTTCGGTGCGGACGCCGAGGTAGAACTCGTAGTTCTTGCGGTCCTTGGGGTTGGACACGCGAGCCCACATCCGCGAGGCGGACGGGGAGAACTTGATGATCATGTTCTTAGGTACCCCATGGATTCTCTGCTCAGGGCCACTCTCCGTCTCCTTCCACTTGATGGTGATCTTGCGACTCTCGAGCAGGTCTATCTTGTCGCAGAGTTGCATGTCCTTGAGGGGTGAGATGGCTTCAAAGGCAAAGGACATGATGCTGTTTACGGAGTCAGCAATCAAATGGTACAACCTAGGGTGTAATGCAAACTTCGTCAAAAAGCTTTTTTGATATGAAGGAGATAAGATGTTTGCGGGTGAATTCGATGGCGGACTCGTTGTAGTAGGTGCCGTGTGACTCATATGAAAAGCCCCGATCCTAGTGGGTACTGTTGAACGAAGACGTGAGTTGCTTGAAGGAAAGAAAGTTCAGACTTGAGGGTGGCCGTGGAAACGGTCTAAATAGTAGCCGTTTGACAGTCGACCGACATGCCCTCGTGATACGTGCGTGTCTACATTACTAAGAATTCACTTTCATGGATTCAACGATGGGTATGCACACAAATGGACGCTGGAGTTTCTGTTATAGCAGTTTTGCCCAATAGTGACGTAGACTGGAGACGGCACAGCCGCTGAAGAAAACTATGCGGCCAATCTCGACCTAGTCCTCATCATGAGTGACTGGAGCTGCGAACTGGAGTGTCATGACGGAGGAAATCACAAGAGGAGGCTGAATCTTCCTGGAATATTTAAAGCGCTTGATCTCCGTTTTCAGAGGCGGTCGCAAAGTATTCATGCCCTCTCCACGGCCGGCAATCCGTCTACTCCCTCCGCCTCCTTTGAGACTTCACGGTATCAGATTTAGTACCCCAATCCTTTTTCAACCCAAACCAGTCAACATACAAGTACCCCGAACTCTTTGACCCGAAAACCTGAGATAGCCGCATCGACGGTAAGTTCTGGAAGATCTACGTTCACTCCGGAGCTTCTCAACTCCAACACATCACATCTCTTCCTGGAACTCATCCTCAATCCACTATCGCCTCTTCTTCATTCGCCGTCGAGTACCTTACTCTGCAACAACTGATCCCAGCCGCAATCAGACAAACCACCCACCCAAACCAACATGGCCTCCGCTGTCTCCCGCACTCCCAGAGCCAAAAAACTCGCCCCTCGATAGCATGCCCGGGCACGAGAAAAAAGGCCTCACCGAAACGTAAGACACGCTCGCTCTCACCTGGACGGACCCGGCCTCCACCCGCAAGCCGACCACGCATACCATCACCGACGTCCCCAAGCGCCATGCTCCTCGCCTTCTCCCCTACCGCCTACCACCACTTCTCAACCCGCAACACGCCCAACCGCACCTCTACCACCGCCGCCCCCACCACGACGCCCTCGCCACCTTCCACCAAACCGACCTACGACCTCGGCCCACACGCTCACCTCGACCCCCTCGCCGTGATGCACCTCCTGCGCGAGATGCGCAAGGCCCGCAGCACCGCCACCCTACCCGCAGCCCAACGTGCTGCGGCACCTGAAGTACTTCATCGCGTGCAGCGCGCTGGACGTGCGGAGCGTGGTATACGCGTGGCGCGGCGAACGTGACGGCGCGGGAATTTGCGGCCGTGTGGGAGGCGTTTGGCGACAGGGGCGAGCCGCTGTTGTTGCGGCACGTAATGAATTGCGTGGTTTTTGCGGAGTGGGCGGGTAGCCGGGCCGTGCGTGGGGAGACGAGGGCGATTGGGGCGTATGTGAGGGAGGAGGGAAGGGAGGGATTGGCGGTTGTGAAGAGGGCGGTGGAGGGTGAGATGGGGTGGAAGATGGCGGAGAGGGAGAGGAGGAGGAGGAGGAGGAGGAGGAGGAGGAGGAGGAGGACTGTTGCTTGGTTCTGGTACAAATGAGGCTGCCTTCTCAGGGAGGTCGGGCTGGGTTACGATGAGATTCTGCGTCGGGGCGGCCTGTTATGCTGCGGCTCTTGGATGATAGATTCGGGCGCAGCTGCTTTAATTGGTTGGATACTAGTTTCATTCATGAGAAGCTGTTGCGATTTGAGCTTTCCAGGGAGCAGCGACGGATGTCGAAGGCCTGGGTACACACATGGCTAATATCCATTTGTTCTGCCAAGTGTAGAGTCGGCTGTCCAGGTATTCACTAGCCAAACATAGGAAATGACTTGGACAAAACCTACCCGGTTGGTTCAGGAAAATGGTATTGTTAGTCCGGCAAGACGAGTGGAAGTGAAAAGCAGTTTTCCAATCCCGTTCGATATTAGACACTAGTGGGCTCAACCCAAGGGCTTCCGTTTCCGTCGAGGGTTCCTTCAGTAAAGACAAGTAGGCCGGCCCAGTTACATTTACGGAGTACAAGGCCGAATGCGCATATGCTTGCTCAATAATCACTGAATATACATCAAATAGGCTATGAGCACAGTGATAGGCCTGCCTGATCCTTATGCATACTTGTCAAGAGCAGACCGTGGAGAGTTGAAGTAGCCGCCCGGAAGCAAATATACTGGAATTTTTGTGCCATTGACACCTGGATGGCTGCTCCAACTCCCAGTGCTCTATGAGGACATCTGGATTCATAGGAATTTGGTGCGGCTGGGTTTATCCGGTGAGGACCAAGCAGACGGGTGTGTGATTGGTCGTGGTGGTGTTTTCGTCATGTATCGCACAGGGCACATACGCTGGGGACATGCCACTCCAATCTTTTGCATACGTATTCTTAAGAGAACCCATATTTTCGTATCTTCTTTTCCCCTCCGTACGTCCCACGCTCAATACACATACCTAAAATTCTCATTCTCCCAATCCGTCAGATCTCCAAACGCCGTAGCATCCAAATCTTGCACTGTCCTGCCCTCGCCAAATCTCCGATCCCGTTTCTTGTTCTCCCAATGCAGCATCGTCCGCAGGCATAAGACCAGCACGACCTCGAGCAGGTGGCAGAAGATCATGCTCCAGATGCCCAGCGGATATGTCGGCTGCTGCTCGGTCTTGAAGAAGAAAGGGCCGGCGATGTTGCCGGCACAGTAGCCGAGGAAGAGACAGGCGTTGGTGACGACCTTCTTGGTGTGGCCGGCGGTGTTGCCGATGCTGAGGGAGAGAATGAGCACGAAGGCGGCATTGTACGGACCGGTCAGATAGTAGCACCACAACCGACCGACGTGGTGTTCCTGGGGGACGAAGCGTAGACCAAAGGTCCCAGCGATGTTGGGGATCAGGTAGAGCAGGATGAAATAGCAGCGGGTATTCTTCTTCAGCTTGTTGGCGTAGTAGTCGTTGAGGTAGACGCAGGATAGGATGGAGAGCGCGATCAGGGCGCCGTACGGCATTTGGAGGAGGGTGGTGACGAGGGTGGAGTAGCCGAACCCTTTGATGATGATGGTGCCGAAGTTGGAGATTCCGCCGTTGGGCGTGTTGCAGACGAGACCGAGGAGGAAGAACATGTAGGTCTTGGGATCCTTGAAGGCTTCTACTGCTTGGTACGCTTTGAAGTGCTTGTTTTCAACGCCGGTTTGGTCCTCACGAAGACGCTCGACGGCCAGGCGCTTCTCCTTCTGGCTGAGCATATGGGTTGTAACGGGGCTGTCGGGTAGGAAAATGAACATGACAATTCCCCAGGCACTGCAGAGAGCTATGGTTGGTTAGCGGGGGGCGAATGGCAGGGCCAAGTGTCCATGCATACCGCCGATAATCAAAAACTCATACTTCCATGAAGCGAGAGACCCCCTGATCTGACCGATGCCATAACCGAGAAGGCCACCTAAGGCAATGCCAAAGCCGTTGGCAGTATACCAGAGACCAATACGGACGGGTTGCTGTCGTCTCGTATACCACATGCATGTGATCAACATGAATGCGGGATCAGCGCAGGCTTCGGCAGCTCCTGAAAGTGCTCGTAAAACTGCAAGCGTGGCAAAGTTCTGCGGAGAAACTTAGTTGATATGCTGTGATGTGTTGGTGAGGAGGAGGGCAAGCATTTACCTTCGAGGCCGCTTGCGCCATCAACAGCACGCCCCACAAGAAAATGTTGAAGCCGAGATACTTTCCCACCGGAAACCTTTGGAGCATGAAGTTCGTCGGAAAGGCCCAGGCCAGAAATCCGAAGTAGAATATGCCTGACACAAATAGTCAGATGATTTAATAGTCTGTCGGATGCAGGAGGGACAATTACTGGAAAGCCAGTTGTATTTGGTGCCTTGCAGGTCAAGGTCTTCCCTAATGCCGAAAATGGCGGCGTAGGACAGGGTCGTCTTATCGATGTAGAAGAAGGCGTAGCATACTGCCAAGTAAGGCAAGATCATGAAATCGATTTTCCGCACCAGTCGCTTTTCCTCGGCCGGATCGTGAGGTTCATGAACTTCGGCGGGGTCATTGAACAAGGCCATGGCGGCATCGCCATCTCCGCGTGAGAGCTTCCATTTGCTTGCCGTGGCGGTTGTGGATGGCGAGAGCGGAGAGACCGTTTCTTGATGAACAGCGGCATCTTTGTGGTTTGCCTGATCAGAGCTGTCGCTGGGAGGCGTCGCCGGGTCCGCCGTCGGCGGATTCACGCTTTTGAAGAAGCGCATTGTGGATGTGCTGGCCTGGCCTTGACGAGCCGACGGAGAAGTGCCGAGAGTTGGAATGGGAGCAAGCTTTCCCAAGCGCAACGAAGACGGCTGGGCGGGCGCGGTGGCGAGTCAAGGCCGAGCAAGCGGAGAGGCGAAGGAATTGGACGAAGTCAGGATAAGCGGGCGGATATAGGTTTTGTAGACGACTGAGAAGCGTGGGCGCTCTCCTTTGCCGGGGAGAAAGCCGTTGCATGGCGGCGTAGCATTTCCGGGCAGATCAGCTGCGAATTGTGCTGGAACAGGCTTCGGCAGAAGATTGATTCGGTAAGCCGAGTGAGATGACGGGCGGAAAAAATGGTGTTCGGCGGCGAGAGCCCACTTTCTTCCCCACGCTGCTGATGCGGGGAAGGCTGGAGAAGGGGCGGGGATTGGCCCGTTCCGTTGCCGCCCTGTGCTGCGTGACGCCAATGCTCGGGCAAAGAGCGCCTCTGCCGCACGCTGCTGTCACCGAGCGAGGACCTCTATCGACGTCTGACGGGCACGCATGCGTTGGCTGGCGAGATGGGACAGCTCCATGGCTGCGTAGCCATGGCGCCCCTCCTGAGGTCATCGGTGCTCTTGTCCTGACGGAGAACCGGTGTGTTTTGCTGCACGGCAGCCCTGCTGTACTGCCTCTGGCTCACTTTTCGCTGTGTATAGACAGGAGGAGCCCGGACAGCGAAGAAACACGCAGGAAGATGCGGCAGGCAGCACAGGCTCCAGTAAGTGGTGGCCGGCCCCCACCAGGCACCAGGGTCGTGGCCTGTTAGCGACGGGCCCAGACAAACCGTCCCCCATCCCTCCTGCATCGTCTTGCCTCTCCGCTGGCCTTGCTATGTCCCTCTACCGCCCACTGCCAACACTCTGGCGTCATTCGCCAAGGTCGCGTGTCCTCTGTTCGCACCTGCTCCCAGCACAGCTCCGGGACGCTATCGTGTCTTCTCCTCAATTCCTCGCTGCTGGCTGCTTTCAACACACCCAAGGAGAGCTTCGGCAGTATCAAGCACGCCTCGCCGTATGAACATGGAAGTCCGGCGGTTTGAATTCGAGCAACTGCCTCTGGAACTCTTTTCCGAAATTACTCGTCACCTTGGTCTTCGTGATGGTCTTCTTTGTCTTGCCCTTGCTTCGCGTGCCCTGAACCGTGCCGTCGAACAAGAGCTGTATGCTCACGTCACTATCCGCCACTGTCGTGCTGCCGAGAGATTTGCCCTTGCCCTCTGGAGTCGGCCGGACCGCCGGAGCTTTGTTCGCACAGCCCGCATCGACTCGACTGCCCACGAAGACAGCCCATCTGAAGGCAAATGGTCTTCTTGGATACTATGTCCGCTGCTGATGGCCTGCCAGAACTTGGAAAAGTTTGAGATGGCCTCGCTTTCTGTACATGCTTCCCAAGTACCAAGGAGAGACCCCTTCGAAGCCGACGAGCTGCTCAACAGTCAATACAGCTTCTTTGATGCAATTCAAACGACAATCCTCGGAACTCCGCTGAAAGAACGAATGCTCAACAAGCTGACAATACTCCGCCTCTGTTTTCAATCTGAAGGAGACGGCCGCACCGGATGGGGTGTTGGCCCGGAGCTCATGCACATTTTTCTCAGCCCGACCCTTCGCGACATCTCGCTTCACCGTTGCAGGTTGGATTTGTGTGACTCGGAAACCCTGGATCTCTTGAAATACCAGAACTTTCAACAAAGCACGCCCCTGGAGAAATTGAGATTAATGTATTCTGCTGCCGACAACCGCGCCCTGCGCAAACTGCTCTCCCTTCCCCGCCAATTGAAGCTGTTTCATTTCGAACCATATCTGGGTGCCTCTGACGAAGCTCGAAAGTCGGCATCGACATCTTTTTCGGACCTAGGCGCTCTGCAAAACCTCTTGATGCAGCAGAGGGGCTCTCTTCAGGAGATCCTTCTACTCGCTGACAAGACCGCGTTGGAATCTTCCATGGGATGTCTAGACCTCAGGGATATGGAAAAGCTCTGTTCTGTGGCAGGTGATGTGTTCGCACAAGACGACCAGGCTGTCAAGCTCCCAACAGCTGTACACCGTCCACAGAATACCATCGACTTCTACACAGAGCTGGACAAGACTCGACCGGACTGGAGCCACTGGGTGAAACTTGATGAAGACTTGCTGCGGTATGAATTTGAACAAGAGGACGACGGCCTCACCGAAATCTCTCCTCTGGATAGATATCAGTTGGAGATGGATTTGTATGGGTGCGTGTTGAGGGATGCACCTGTTGCTTCACCATTCGATTTGCCAACGGAAGACGACGCGGATCTGTTGTCAGCCTTCACATAATCGGAACAGTCTACGACTGGGTTTAGTTTCCTAAGTATATACTCTACCGTTTGCTTGGCTGAACCTCCTGATTCGGACAAATTGCAGGTCTCCAACGCGACAGATATACCATTGTTCCTACTCTCCCGAACGGCGAAAACTGAGTAAATTGGAGTTGGACTCAATAAATTCAAGCATAAAAAAACGCAGTAGATAGCTTGGGCTCAATTGAGGATCGGCGGCGCCTGTCCTCTTCAAAAAAGAGGATAGTAGCCGCAATGCCAGCTACCCGCCGCTTGACCTTCTCAAAAAGGAAACGCAGCCGCAACCGCCCGACGATTCACAGCCTGGACACAAGCATATTGTGGAGAATAGTGCTTGATGCGACCATGTCTTTCGATCACTGGTACTCGTTGTCGTAAGACCCAGAGCTGGCAGACCGCCTAGAATCCGATGCTGCAAGAGGGCTGGGCGTACAGCCGCCAGGGAGAAGTGCACTGCCCTTCCAACCACCCGTTTCGACCTATGGCATCACAGAGCCCTGTCAAGGATCAAGCTTACGGCTGTTACAGTTCTTACATTTGGGAGCGTATGCTGTACCCACTCACAGATCCGGCTATCAGAGCAAAGTCAGCTCAGCAAACTTCTTCATCGGCGAATAAGTGGGGCTCTGCTCGGATGCCGTGACGATGCAATTCTGATCTGAAGCACGATCCTAGTCTATGTCCTGCCAACCGGCTCCTTCCAGCACTGGCGCTTATAAATTTCGACTCCTAAGCCGCCATTCCGACCTCCTGCAGAACCTCAAAGCTTGGCTCACAAAACACTCCCAAAATTTCCAATTCATTCGTCCCTTTGATCTCTCAACCCTCCAACCCAAATGGCAATCTTCCCCCGAAAGACCACCTCTTCGGAGGATGATGCACAGAAGAAACCATCGCACCCCATTGCGCACGGCAATGGCTCAGATACCGAAGCCCGTTCAGGCCAGAGCTCCAGGAGCAGAAAGGCCCCTATCATTGCCTGGATTCTTGGTAGCATCGCTTCGATAGGCGGGTTCATGTTCGGCTATGAATCCGGCCATATATCCGGCATCATGGCCATGTCTGACTTCAGGAATCGCTTCGCAGATGGCGGTACCTTTAGCCCTTCCCGCTCTGGTACAATCGTCGCCCTCCTCTGCATTGGCACCCTGATATGCAGTCTCTGTTCAGCACCACTTGCAGACAAGGTTGGGCGCAAGCTCTCCATTTCATTTTGGGCTTTTTTCTACATCATTGGAGTCATCATCGAAATTACCTCCAGTCATATTTGGGTGCAGTTCGCAATTGGTAGGCTGGTAGCTTGGTTTGGCATTGGCTCACTTTCTACCTGTGTACCAATGTACCTCTCCGAATCGGTGCCAAAGGCTATCCGTGGCACTGTGGTTGCATCGTACCAACTTCTAATAACCCTCGGAATCTGGACCGCATACATGGTTAGTAATGGTTTGAATAACACTCATGTCTGTGAGCTGACCCCAGCAGGTGACGTACGGAACCGAAGACGCCTATGAAAACAGCGCCCAGTGGCGTATTCCCAACGGCCTTTCTGCGCTCTGGGCAATCGTTCTCGGAACATGTATACTTTTCATGCCCGAATCACCTCGTTGGGCATACCGGGTCGGCCGCGTTGACGAAGCTCGTCGCATCATGGCTCGGCTGAACAATTGCGAACTCGACGATAAGGAGATAAATGAGGAGATGCAAGATATTGAAGAGAAGCAGCAAGCTGAGAGTGCCGAGGGTAGCGATTTTCATTGGTACGAGGTATTCACTGGTCCGCGCATGTTCTACCGCACCGTGCTCGGCATGGTTCTCCAGGTATCTTACGTTTTCCTCGCCCCCCAATTGTTTGGCTCCGCTGATAGCGCATAGGCTGGCCAGCAGTTGACTGGAGCGAATTACTTCTTCTACTACGGAACTACGATATTTGAGGCAACCGGCCTCTCGAATTCTTACGTTACGTCCATCATCCTCGGTTCCGTCAACGTCGCCGCTACCTTTATCGCGCTCTGGGTCGTGGCTCACTGCGGCCGACGCAAATGCCTGACGGCTGGTGCCGCTTGGATGTGCATGTATCTATTCATTTTCGCCTTTATTGGCCACTACAAGCTCGCCAATGGTGACGGTACCAATAACGCACAGGCTGGCCAAGTCATGATTGTCTTTACCTGACTGTTTATCGTAGCCTTTGCTATTACTTGGGGACCTCTTGCCTGGGCTATTGTTGGAGAACTCTATCCTGCTCGCTACCGAGCTACGGCTATCGGCCTGGCCACCGCTTCCGTGCGTAAACCCCTTCCTCATGCTGGGGGAGTTCAAGAAGCTAACATGGATCTCCCCCCCAGAACTGGCTGGTGAACTTCCTTATCAGCTTCTTCTCTACATTCATCACCGGAGACATCGATTACTTCTTTGGACTTGTTTTCGCCTGTTGCTGCTTTTGCTTGGTGTTTATCGTCTACTTCTTTGTGATAGAGACCCAGGGCCGCTCTCTCGAAGACATTGATACGATGTACGTCACACATGTCAATCCCATCACCTCGGCTAAGCGGGAGCGGCCCAAGGCTCCTGTCAAGGAGCATGAGGCTGAGGTTGGTGGCGTCCATGGTAAAGCCAGTCACGAAGGCGGCGAGCCCGAGCTTGCCGCATAATTTGTATCTCTTCTGGAATGGAGGGCAGGGGAAAGGAGCTTGCTGTAATTAGCACGCTCAACTGTAACCATGCGCGAGGATATGGAAGGCGAGGATTGTTTTGCAGGAATGCGGGAGCATCGAAGCTCGGTGGTTATGAGGAGAGGCCGGATATCTGGTAGCGAACAACATTCACTTAATCACTCCCCGGTACTGGGCGGGTTCAAGTGGCGTTGCTGGCATATCCATGCAGGGGACCGAGTGAGCAACTAGCGACGGCATGATAGACGATCGCCATTGGCGAAATGAGACGTTCGTAGAGCACGCGTATGCTTTCTCATTGGCGGCGCCACACGCCTTGAACTGGCTAGCGTCACACCACTCGTCGCCTGTTGAACCTTGTTGCTTCGCGGAAGCGACTCGTTGTTCCGTCGGCAGTTTCGGGCAGCATCTTTCTGTTCCTGCAGCTCCCAAGATCCCCGACCTGAGCTTATCCCCTGGCTCTCCTTTTCGCCAAAGATGAAATTCGGTCGTCTCACCAAACATGTCGAACGCAGTCCTCAACACCACCGCCGGATCAGCCCGGGTTGGATGCAACAATGGCCATAACAATGGACAAGAACCCGGAAAACCCGCGCAGGCTTCCCACTAAAGTCCTGGAGAAGATAATATGCGATATGGCAGACAAGCCACTGGAACTGAGATGTCTCGCGCGCGTCTCGCGCTCGTTCCAGCCGATAGCGGAAAAACAGCTATACACCTCCGTCGACATCTCCAGCGTAGAACAAATGGCTACTTTCGTCCAAGCTCTGGAGAAGCGCCCCGCCCGACGCGCCTATGTGCGCACATGCCGCATCCAATCTACACCGGGAGGGGAGGATACGGACGAGGCGCGCGAATGGCTCTCCTGCAACGTCTACGCCAACATCGCCGCGCTCGAGAACCTCGAGGACCTCTCCATCACCTCCGACGCCCTGCTGGAGAGCGCCGAGACATGCTGCGACGGCCAGCCGCAGGAGGAGCAAGACGTGCTCGAGGCCTTCCTCTTCAAGGCCAGCCTCGCCATCACCCCTCCCGAGCTGCGCACCTGGCCGCACCTGACCTCCATCGAGCTGCACTACCTAGCCGCCGCCGCGCCGCCCTCCACCACGAGCTTCCTCTTCCCCAGCACCAAGCGCTGGGCCTTCCCGGACCCATCCTTCCTCTTCCTGTCCCCGACCCTGCGCCACATCACCATCCACGACGCCATCTTCAGCGACACCTGCGGCGCCGCCCTGCTCTGCTGGAGCACCGCCGCCGCCGCCACCCCCTCTTCCCACACCTCCACCCCTTCCGACTATGACGACGAAGCGCCCCCGCCCCCGTCCCCTTCCTCAGACCCCACCAGCGACCGCATCCCTCCACCACGCCTCCGCTCCAGCATCACGTCCACGACAACACCCCCAACGCCCACCGCCTCCCTCAACCCCTCCTACACCCACACCACCCCGCTCCAATCCCTCCGCCTCCTCAACACAAGCATCACCCTCCGTGCCCTCCGCACCATCCTCTCCACCCCGCGCGCCCTGCGCCACCTCTCCATCGCCGAGGGCCCTGGCTCCCGCGCGCGCGGGCTCGACGCACTGGGCACGTATGTGGCGCGCGATGTGCAGGAGTGGTGCGCATGCGTTTTCGAGCAGCAGGGCGACAGCCTGGAGGTGTTGGAGGTGGCGGGTGGTGACTTGGAGTGTAGGAAGGGGATGGGGAGGAAGGCGTTGGACTTGACGGGGATGGGGGCGCTGAGGGTCGTGAGGGGGCTGGGGAGGGGTGGGGGTGTGGATGTCCGGGTGAGGGAGGGAGTGCAGGTGCTGGAGATGGAGGGGGAGGAGAAGGGGGGTGGGGCGTGGGAGTGGGAGGGGTTGCTGGGGGGGTTGCTGGGCGTCGGGGTGGCGGGGTTGGGGAGGGCAGTGGATGTAATTGAGGAAGAGGAGGAGGGGGAGGAGGAGGAAGAAGAAGAAGATTCGGATGAGAGTTTTTAAACTGGATGGGAAGTAGCTGGGAAGACGAAGGAGACAGGTTCGGTGGCATGCGGGTTTCATGCTGCTTCTGTCTCTGCGTTGATTTGTCTGTTCTGAGTGGGAGGCGTGTTACGGAGTTGATTCAGGAATTGATAGTGGGTAAATGCAGGACTGTCTGTTGCTGCTGGAGTTGTATTGGAGCCATGCTCACTTCTTATGCGATTTTATTCTACTTCATAGCTGAAGAAAGCGCGTTTGGCGATCTATGCAGGAGATCAAGCCCACAATCATATAGCATACCTATCGCTATTCGCAGAAATCAGGCAAGAGACGGTTTTTGTATCGAACGGAGGTCTCTACTTAAGATCAAGATTTAGTTCATCCCAAGCACCCGCCCGCTCAAGCTCCCTGCGCGCCGACTTGCTCAGCTGCCTCTCGAGCTGCTCTCTGTACGACTTGTGCAGCTGGTCCGTCGACGCCTGCAGCTTCGTCGAAACCATGATCAAAAGCTCTCGATCCTACCACAACCGTCAGCAAGAGTCCGCAGTCCAGGGTGTAAAAAACCCTGACAAGAGAGGGAAGTGGCGCGTGTGAACCCACCGTCTCGTCATGCGCCCTCCCGTCCACGACCAACCGCACCCTGCCACAGCCCCTCAACGCCTCGCACAGCTCCGCCTTCCGCGCCGGCACCATCTTCCGCTCCCACCCGCCCTCCAGCGCCAGCCGCCTCAACCGCGCTAACCTCGCGCCACTCCCCGTCCCGCGCGCGATCTCCACCACAACCGGCGTCACGTACCGCACCACCGCCGCCTCGGCCTGCGCGTCGCACTCGACGCCCAGCTCCTCCAGGCTCTCGGGCAACACGTCCGCCAGCGCGCTCCACGGCTCGCGCGGCGCCCGCGTGATCCACCGCCGCACGCGCTTCCCGCGCCTGGTGAGGACCGTGGCGGGCGCGCGGGAGAGGGCGCCCGTCAGCAGGAGGGCTGATATGGATAGTTTCTTGAGGGCGGCGAAGGCGGCGAGGGAGCCGAGGCGCGGGACGGGGTGGTGGGAGTCGCCGCCGCCGTCGCCGTCGTCGTCAGAGCTGAAGAATAGAACGGGTGAGGCGTGCAGGGTGAGGGAGGCGAGGGTGGAGGCGTGAGTGTTTAGCGCGGACAGGATCGATGGCGGGTGGAAGGCTTGACCATAGGGGGTTGTTTCGGCGCCCATGTGATGGCTGGTGAAGGTTGGGTCGTCGGAGGAACAAGAGAGGTGGAGGTGGATGAGGGTGGCGCAGGCGGTGAGGAGCGTGTGGAGAGTTTCGGCGGTGATGTTGGCGCACGTCAGGGTGAGGGCTTGGATGCGGGAGGTGCGGTTTGGCCAGGTGGAGGTGAGAGGGTTGCCTGTTGTGTTAGTTGCAGCAGGGACTTCGTCGTCATGGGCGGGGGAGGAGTTGTCGAGGAGGGCGAACGGGCCGTCCAGGTCGTCTGGATCCATCTCGGAGTCTGTCTCAAAGCCTTCAGTGTATCGAGAGCGTGTGCTGATCATGTAACCCTTGAGCTCACGTAAGGAGGGAATCGTGAAGAAGTCCCGCATGTACTGGGCGGGAAAGCCCAGAGCGAAGACACTGTCGACTTTGTCCGCCGCGTACTCGATCTCGAGGGTACGTAGGTTGCGAAGAGGGCCGTTGGCATTGCCGGCGGTATTGTTTTTCTCAACCTGGCTGAGGAACATGCGGAGGTTGCGGTAGTTGTAGTCATACCCGGATTTATCCGGGACCCGTAGAAGGAGTTTTGACAGGTTGAGACATTGACAGAGGAGCAGCACCAGCTCTGCATAGGGATTTCCAGCACGAAGATCTTCCAGCCACGCTGACTTGTTTTGCATTTCGACCTGGTGAGCTGCAGTGACAAACGCTATGCGGTCGGCTCGGGAGTTGAGGTTCTGAATTGCGTTCTCGTCTTCCTCTTCGTCCGAATCGTCAAGCATCATTTCTTCTGCGTCATGATGGTGATTTTGCTCAGATGCGGCATCAGAGTCCTCATCTGATCTTTCATCGCCGTAGCCCACAATACCATACATGGTTCTCGTGGGGCGTGTGACGCTGCCCAAGTCACCTTCCATGACTTCAAAACGTATCTCAGACACACGGGCCGCAAGATCAGGCCGCTCAATGATGCGATGGAGAAACTGCCTTCGACTTGTATGCGGCTGAGCATTTTCATCCATGCCGTTGGAGAAAAACGAGTACAGCACCGGTTCACCCACTCGAAGGAAGCGTTTGGACACCAGGCAGAACCGGAGCACTGGATTTTTGGGATTGCCCTTTGCGCGTTCGTGGCTACCCCATGCTCCTTCGCAGTTACCGCGACGGCGGACGTTGTCGATGTAGCCCAGAATCTCGAAGAGCAGTTCATCTGGTAGCTGGTCGGCTGGGGCCATTGGACGGGAGAAAGGACTATTGAGGCACGGTCGACGTGGATTGGACGGGCGGCAGTGGGGGCGCAGGGGAAGACGGGCTCCGTCTTGCGAAACATGGGACGCGGACGACGCCCGAGGTCTTGGCGAGAGAGACACTATAATCCCTGGAAGGGCCTGTGAACGAGGTTTAGCCGCAAAGCAAGTAATACTTCGAGGGCTGACTCGCTCAGCCCATATTGGCCGTGTTTAGGCTCCGTTGATTGGACACAAAAGGCGATATCATTCCACTTTTGATTCATACTGATTGTGATCTTGTGTCAGGTTCCCAACATTAGCAAAAATTTTAATTAGTTTCTCATGCATACGCATGTGGTGTGATGCAGTTGTGAATGCTACCGAGTCCTCTGCTGATGAGACAGGCAACCGGAGCGTCATCTGCAGGCACAAAATCATTGTTCCTTCGGTCGCTCTGGTGGTCAGTTGGATTGTGATAGGTTTCGATGAAGTCGACCTCGGACTCCTCGTCGAAACTCGAGCTAATCTCTGCCGCCGAGCCGTAACATCCCTGCTTGCAGGTCTTCGACTGAGTTTAGCCCAAAATCAAGTATTGAAGCGGTGACTCGGTTGAAAAGCATGGGCTGGAGATCATCGTTGGTCCTTTGCCAGATCAGCTCAATTTGTAGCACGTTTCGTGCATACGAACCCAATATCAGGCCCGAAACTTACTACATCATTCCTCTTACTGTTGTGCCTTATAGTCTCAGTCTTGGGCGCCAGCATCTGCCACTTGTTCTTCGAATTACTGGAAACAAGTTGTATAACGGCGGACATTTTCATGGATCCCTACCGCTAGCCCGGGATCAACCCAAAATTATCTTCCCCAGGCGCAGCCCGAAACTCACACTCCGCGCCCCTTCCACTCTCGCCTCGCCTCCGCCCACGCCTTAGGCTCATTGCGGGGTAATTGACTGAAGCTAGCAACGCCATCCAATCCCTCCCCAGTGCCTTCCAGCCTCCTTGTTCGAGAAAGATATCAAACCTGAGCAACACCATAGCCGCGGCGGCCAATACGTCACCGCTCGCAAAATGCCTGCCAGGATACATATTCAGCGTCGCGCTGAATGCAAGAGAGCTCGTCATATTCTTGCCGGTGATCTTATACTGCGAGCCTCCGTGCCCTTGACGAAGCGCTACTGATCGAATTCCGTTGCAGCCTCGCCATAGCCCTCCCTTTTGCGGGGCGAGCGCGGGCCCAAGCATCTGGATGGCCGAGCCGGTCTTGATTATGCACCTGTCGCCGAGCATGACATCGAACTTGCCTATGCCATCGCTCCCGAGGGTCCAGAAGCCGTCTTCAACGACGGGCGAAGCGGAGGGGTTCTCGGCCTGAAGACAGCGTACGTGGTCGCCTGCGTGGCGATGTGGCAACACCAACCGTAGAGGTCGAGTGGCTCAGATCATTCAGTCCCGAGGTCGACGATGAAGGGTTTGGTGTGCTTGAGCATCGTCTTGTCCATGCGGTCGAGGCCCTGGCCCTGGAGGAGCGCGTACATGGACTCGGTGACCAGCGAGAATTGACTGTTATCCTCGTCTGGGTCCCCAAGCAGTCGTGCTGCGGCGGGCCCTCCGAAGCCCACTGTTCATGTTGTGGAGGATGCCATGAACGGGGTAAATCTTGGTTTCTGTCGGCAGCGTCGCGCCGCGTTTACCGGGGCTGACGTATCGATGAAATAGATTTTGGAGACGACAATGCTGATGCTATATATCGGAAGGTTCGGATTCTGTGCGCTTGAAAAATTTCATAGACAACCTCAAATACATCCAGGTAGTGGAAATACATGAGTTTCACCTAATATTCCGCACCTTCCGAGGGTAGGGCAATCACATGTCCAATGACCCGGATCTCTGATTTCACCAGGTAAGGCTCTGCGGGATTATGTTTCATGATGAGGCTATAAGCTAAGTGGGCGAGTACCAGGCGCAGCAAAGTCATCAGAAAGGCAATATATCCGCTCATAACGAGTATGCGCAGAGGCTGAGAGAGGAAGACTTACCGGAAACGCATTTTAGATAGATATATGCCCGGTCCACTGCGAAAGTAGTCCATCCATCTGGAGGCTTGTTACGCGTGGAACGGCATCCCTCCGAAACCGTGCAGCGCTTGGGACGGTGTCTTCGGTACTCCGAAGTCTTAAGCTTAATGGGATGAGTAACAGTTAACTCGATTCGGATGAGCGTATACTGCCGAGGCCTCACCACGGCTGCTGGAAAGAGAAATGTCGACTCGACTATATCATGCTTCACACCTACTTCCGTACGCTCGCACGTGGCGATAGGCATTACCCTATAATGCTGAAAAAAGCAAATATGTCAATGATTTGCTAGAAATACATCAACGACGGACACTGAGGGATAGCAGGCTGAAGCATTTGCAGGCCCCAATCCAGATTGATCCATTCGCATCATGGCAAACGCATCCGCTGAGGTAGCGACATGGTGATACGGACCCTTACATGATGAGGCTAGACAGTCAACGTAAATCTCATCATCCTAATCATCTGCATGGTCCAGGATCGCATCTCCGTGAGAGTCCGCATCATCGTCTTCAAAGCTCTCTTCCTCCAGCTCCTCGTCTAAATCTTCCCAGTCGTACGGGTCATCGGCGAAGCCCTCATCAGCAGACGAAACAGCCGAATCGTCCTCTAAATCGCCTGCTGCGACCGTCTGCAGATCACTAAAGAAGGTGCCTGCGTCCCAAAACTCATTGACCCTGAACCGTACGCCCGCGCCGGTGAAGTAAGCCCCTGCCTCCAGAAAAGCCGCGTCTAACTTCCGCACCACCTCCTCTCTCACGTTGGTGAAGCAGATCGAGCGAAGATTGGGAAGCTTGTCGTTTCTATAGACTTGCATAAAAGCATCCAGCCACTTGTAGAAACTGCCCAGCACGGTTTCCCGTCCGTCGATTACCAGCTTCTCCAGAGACGGAGGAAAGATATCGACTCGCTCGGCCGGGTAATGGTCCTCGAAAACAATGTCGGAGCCCTCGCCAAAAGGCAGCAAAAATCTTCCAGTAGTCCTGATGTACTTCAGGTGTGTGAACTCCTTCAAGGAGCCCAGCGAGCGGTAATCCATGGCGCTGTGCTCTATATGTCTCTCTTCCTCAATGTAGTCCTCACGGGGCGTGATGCTGAGACTCTCGAGGGTATCCTTGTGAAAACGGAGCATGTCGACGATCCCAGAGGCCTTGGTGTCTCTGATGCTCTGATCTGTAGTCAAAAATTCGTAATTGAAAGATTTGAGCACCTTGGAAGCTTCGATCAGTTGGCGTAAGATGGTGGGACCGGTCTGATAGATGTCCAGGTGAAGGTGCTCTACACTTGAGATCCCTTTTTCAGGCATGAGCCGATTCAGAAAGTGTAGTGGTCTATGACTCCAGAGGCCACCAATTCTAAGCTCCTTCAGGGAAACGAGTGAAGGGGTCGTAATGAAGCGATAGAGGAATGGTACAATGTCCCGGCAGGCGGGCTCCCTCTCGTTGCTGAACCTAAGCACTAAGTGTCGTAACTTCTTCCACGGACTGGGAGACGCATATGCTCCCTGAGGGGAGATGATTGGCGCAAGGAAAATCAGGGTCCAGAAGTAGTCATCCGCAATATCGCCGTCATAGACCCCGAACGAGAGGGTCTCCAGGTTAGGAACTTGTGTAAGGAGAACAGGAATGTCGGCATCGGTCCTCTTATCACCATCCTTAATTTGTCTCCGTGCTGCCAAAGCTTCCAACCATTCTTCCTTGCGGCCCATTGTCATGCTTCTGGCTTTCGCCATAATCTCGCCGTAGTCCTCTTCCATCGGCCCAAATTGCGGCGGAGGCTCGTTCCTAAATTTCCACCGCCACGGCGGACAGGCCGTTGCCAGACTAACCTCTTTCACCAAAGCTGCCAAATGAGGGTTGGCTATTATAGTATTGATGAACCTCAGCCGCCTCTCTGAATCGCCATTGTCCGTGACTGTCTGGTACATGATTGGCCGAGCAATGTCACAGAACCGCTTGGAAACACGGCAACACCGCGCGAGGGTCGCCAGTCGCCAGGGAGCTGCAAGCTTGATACAGCCATCCTCTTCAGACTGGTGGTAGTCCCCAAGATAACCAGTCGGGTCCAAATAACTCATTATCTCCATCAGAAGTTCGTTCGGCAGGTGAAGTATATTGCTTGTATGACCTCTTGAAGGAGTTGTCGGGGTCGTCGCATTCTGCACCCAAATATCTTCAACCGACGCTCCGTAGTCAGGGGCTCGCTCTTCTTTCTCTCGAGGCACTACCGTGGCGTCTTCTGCAAACCCACTAAACTCAAGTTTGATGTTCGCCTGGGTCACCGAAGCTTCGATGGGGTCAAAGAACTGTCGTGCAGCGGAGTACTTAGCCCTCAATCGCAGAATCCGAAGATTTGGCAGCGCCCCACTGCTACATATGCTGACGAGTTTTTCCAAAAACGGAATGATGTAGGTCACATCACAGGCATTAGTCTTCTCTCTTGAAGGATCAATGGGGAGACCTTCGCAGTCGATCTCCAGCTCCTCCAATGTATCTGGGAATACGCGTACGGCATCAGTGAAATCAATGTCTTTTCTCGAGGAAGGGGAGCTGCGCTCCACGCGTGACCGCAACCGAGGAATTCCCGTGAGAAAAAAACCGGGGATTCTGAGCTTCTTTAGATGAGAAAAGTCCTTGAGTGATCCAATCGACTTCCACGGCGCGCTCCGACGGAGATGATCTTCCCAAACCCCGGCCTGACGATGGACGGTTAGCTCTAAAGTTTCAAGGCGATTTGGCCTGATGCGGACGCCCTTCAAGATCTGTTGAATGTCCCATGCAACCAAGTCTGGTAAGTCCCAGCCAAAGAAGAAATGCCTGATATTCACGCAAGCATTGAAGATGCTTGAGATAAGGCCTTTCGGTACGTCGGAATGAAGGAGTCGGAGTGTCCGAAGCGTGGCAGATCCGGCCCATTCTTTCATTGGTCCCACGTCGTCAGCCTGTGGATGCCGGCAATCGATTTCCTGGATGCATGGAAGACGGATAAATTGACTGACGAAAGTCGGGTCCAAGTCAAACGCCGTGGAGCATTTGTCTGCGCGAAAAGTCTGCAGCTGGCAGAAGGGGCCGCGTTCTTGGTGCCTATACCAGTTTTTTGCAGAGTGGGTTAACAAACGCAGCGTCCAGGGCATGTGGAGATCCCATCGTGCCTTGACACAGAACCGCAGCGTGGAAATTGCAGGAGTTAGGGAGAAAAGGAAGGCCATCTCTGCGTCATCCGTACCACTGTACAGAGCTTTCAGGAAGGCCTTCTTGTTGCTAATTTTGATCTGGGGGACAATGTATCTGTAGATCTGCAACATTTCGACCGTAGCCGGGACCTTGTAGGGGCAGAAGAGGTAAGGATCTTCCTCGTATACAAGATATCGCACTCGGGCGGCCAGATCGCGCCGTCTGGCTACCGTTCGGATGAACTGTCTCCTCACGCTTTGGATATTCAGTTCTCGAGGGTATTCGTGCAGGAGCGGCTGGGCGAATTGGGCGATGCGTTTGGATACGAGACAGAGGTCTAACAGAACCTCAACGGTCTCATTGCGTTCAAGTGTAGTGCCCAAGTCGCTTTGGTCCATACTGTGTTCCTGGTCGAAATCGAGCGAGCATTCTTCAAGGTCGAGGAGGCTGAATTGGTTCAAGACCTTGCAAAGCAGCTCGTCCGGCAAATCATGAATACTTGCCCACTTTGTCTGCTGAGATTTCGGGGCACGGGACCACTGAATAGGATCTTTGCTAGGTCCGAGTTGCTGGCGTTTGTTTGCAACCATTTGGTCGCGTTCCAGGCGGCGTTTTCTCTCATACTGAAGCTGCCTGAATGATGGAATGTCTCGTCCGACGCGATCGAGGCGCATTGGCATTATGGCGGTGTATTGCAGGCGCAGTGCTGCAGAATCCTCGCTTTGCAGCTCTATTCAGCAGTCGGGGTTCGTGAAGGAGGAAATCACAAACTGCGCAAATGGCGGAGGATGGAGCTGCAGATTCTGGGGACACGCGGTTACGACAGAGGCACGCGTCGCGTAACTAAGCAGCGCATCACGTGCACGACACAATCTAGATACATCTGCACGCTTCCTGCTCCAAACCCTCTCGGTCGGTCCACGGGATACGCGGGCGAGATCTGATGGCGCCAGACTCGACTCTTCCCTCAACACAACCCATCGCCGCCCTTCTTCCACCCCTCCACGTGCCCAGACCGTCTCACCGCGCCTGTCGCGCCTCGTTCGCTAGCGCATGGAAGCGAGTTTTGCTTGACGACGGGTTCCAGACGTTTTTTTTTTTTTTTTTGCAATATGATCTCCGAGGCCTTAACTTGTCTGGCCTTTGAAATGCCCTCGAGGATGTCATGTCCCTATTCTTCTCCTGCTTACTACATCCAGGTTAGCGCCTTTCTACACCGCGCCGTGCAAGCCTCCGCGCACCCCAGTTCTTCAAGCCCCATCTTCACGCTCTCCCCATACCACCCCTCGATGCACCCCATCATGCACTCCTTCCTGCACTCTGACCTGCGCAAGACTTCAGCGCTCCACTTCACGCTATATGCGACGGAGCATGACTCCGGCCTGGCTGGCTCTCTTTTTCCCACCCGCCCTCAACGTCAGCGTTACAACATCCCGCCTGCCCTCCCGCCTGCCCTCCCGCCTGCCATCTCTATCTTCACTTACGGTTTCAACTGCGTGCCCTCTCTGCTGTCGCAGTGCGTCTTGAGTCGCCTTTCCTAAGCGCCCGTGCTTCGGCGACGACGAGCTACGCAACTGGCTCCACCGGGACGCAGCCGGCATTCCCTAAATCCAAAGCTACCTGCTCGAGCAAGGGTGCCATCAACATGACTACGCGGCGTTCAAGGCGGCTTCGACGCAGACCCAGCGATAACAAGAAAGATGGTCTTGGGCTTCATTGCGGCAACGGCTGCCTCCTGGCGCCCTCGTTTCAGCGACAACCCTTGGCCGCATCTCCCGAGGTGTCGTCTCCCAACGCGCTTTGGCCAGTTCAAAATGTGGAGATTCCGCCTCAACTGCTACCAGTCCGGTTCACTTACAGAAATGTCAAACTACCCAAGGCGCAGGTTGACCAGTTGATGGCATTGCGAAAGAACCCGGTAGGGCCCGTAATACCTCTCCCCAAGCTTTCCCAAAGAATTCTTTGGACCCGCTTATTTGTCCGATTTGCGTTATGTCTCGTGTTGAATCCAACGGAGCAAATAACGTACCCCACATGAAGAGATCCCATAACCTATTCAGAAACCAGAGGGACGAGTGAGTGCATTGCCCAGAGGGACACTAATGCCTCATATCAGCGGTCTCCAACTAATACACCTTCTGAAGTCGAGCTGGCGCCACCGGCCGGGCCAGGCGGGCTCCTCCCCGCAACAGCAAAGAGAAATCATCGTCGCTGAAGCCCTGAATCAAGCTCGCAACAAAGTCGCCAACGCCAAGCGTATAGCCAGCCACGCAGCGCACCAATAAATCGAAATTCGGTCAAAGGGCTAAGCCAGAATCGCGCCACAGATGATGTTGCGATCAATACGTCACAAGTGGTCTAGATCAAGATTTTGTGAATGTGCCGTTAATGTGGAAATGTTTCCGGACATTTGACACTGGCCCGGCACACTCTGGACAGCTTCAAGATCGGCAAGGGTGAGCACCACCATGAAGATTTGTCGACAGAATTTGGACGGTTAAGTATGGCTTGAAATCTGCAATTAAATCTATTCTTAGGTTCTCAAGATCGTATCGGAAGCGATTTTGGGCACCCTACAATCCGCGTCATTGTGCTGAGCCGCCCCAAGAGACCCACGAACATCCTTCTGGAATTTTGATGGGGGCGCTTTAATGCTAGCCCGGAGCTGTTGGACCTCATTCGACTTTTGGTTGACTTGTGCAACTGCCTTTAACTCGGAGGCAACTGCGGCGTCCTTTTTGCCTTGCCCTCCCGTAACTGACCATGTGTTTCCCCCAGCTTCTCCTTCTGGTCCGCATAACGGCTTTTAATGTGTTCGCTCTGCCTGTTGTAGTCTCAGTTAAGTGACTCGAATCCTTGAATGACTCCCTCCAGGTAGAACTACTTGACATTCGCTCAAGCTCAGCCTCGAGTTCCTGGATAAAGGAAATATCCTTGCTCACGCTCTCTTCCAGCTCAGCAAGTCTTCCGCAGCTCCTCTTCGCGGATATGAGGGGCAACATCCCCCTTTCCTTCTTCGATTTGTCGTAGAGCTTCTTAAACTGCATGGCACTGCTCTGCATGTTCACACCAGTCTTCTGCACCGCGCTTTACACCACCCGCACGCGTCTCATCCCCACCAGCACACTCACGTCCCTCCGGCAGCACCGAATTGACCGTTCAACCCCAATTAGCGGGGCTCTCATCAGCCAGCTGCGCAGCCCCTCTGCACTTAGCCCCTGTCTATCTTCCTCCCCTCCATACTCTTCTTGTCACCACTGAGACCCGACCTTCCTCCCTTCAACCCTCCGCTACTCTCCCCTCTACTCCCTTTCACCTTTTCCACACGGTAGAAAACTCCAGCCATATTCTGGGAGGCATTTTTTGATGTGTGGTTGCCTAGCGTAGTTCTCACTTATTGCTTCGCGTGGCGATAGCTTACGTAGCGCCCAACTGGGAGAAGTAGTTAGTGAATCAACGCAATCTTTCCAGCTGTGGGCACACCATTCTCCTCAAAGCCACCCCCTCCAGCGCCACCGGGTGCACCCAATACGGCCTTCCGCCCCTCCTCAAATTCAACGGCCACCTCTCCGCACACAGCCTGTCCCACTCCGCCCTGCCCCCTTTGTCCCCTCCTTGCTTGCCCGCCGTCTCCAGCATCTCAGTCACGTTCACGATCGGCGCCGGCAGCACCACCGACTCCGGCCATAGCCGAGGTCCGTGGGCCGTATAGCGTCTGTGTGCCGGGGTCATGGGAGTCACGTGTCTTGCGCACCTTGCTGTCAAAGCAGAGGGGGCGTGAATTGACGGTGAGCGAGGCGAGACCGGGAATTTGAGGGGAGAGAGAGAGAGAGAGAGAGAGACGGGGGGAGGCGCGGTGTTGCTGGCGTGGAGATGTAGCGGCTGGGAGGTGTTTGGAGGGTGTTTGGGCGAGTGTAGCTCGTGAGCCTTGCTGGGTAGACGTGGTGGGGTGAGGTGTGTAGGGCTCTGAGAGGCAGCAAGAAGTTCTGGATGCTATATCATGTGTTGATGAGGGTGATGCATAGATGGGGTGAAACGGACGATAAGTAACAAAAGTATGAGGTGAGATGAGGCGACAAGGGATCAAATGCCACGAATGCGAAGGAATTATAAAGGCAGGAGCTCCACACCCAAGGCCGCAGGAACGACCATCCACGGTAGAAAGCGTTTAGGTTTAATGTCGGATTGTACTCCTGTAGCACCGAAGGGATGCATATTGCAAAATTATGTCACCTTCATTCGTGGGGAGTTGCTGTGAGAGTCAAAAGCTCAGCGCCCAATCTTTCCCCGCGATAGGAGTTGGCGCAGTTAGCTAAGGACACGTCACAAAGCAGCATCTTGATCACTCAAAGCACACACAAAAGTAAGCTCATCATCCTCCAAGAATGGAAAGTCGTACTTGTCCGCTTTTCTATGCCAGCGAAGAAGATATGTACAAGAAGCACCCTAGAAAAGGCAACAGAAAGGAAGAAGCGTGCTCGCATCTCATCGTCAGAATCGAACCTTGCGAAAAGACACAACGAACGAAAAAGACGGACGAACAAAGCAAGAAAAGAGACAACTCCTCGCAACCAAAGAATCGAATACGCGGCCAGATGTTTGAAAAATGCTTTTCCAGGATTGTGCTGTTGTCGATGCTCTGATGATATGATGTCTTTTTTTTGTCTGCCTTTTTGTAGATGTTTTTTTTTGTTTGTCCTTTCGATTCTAGTCGCGTACTTCGCATGGGCCCAGCCCACCCAGAAGCAATCCATCCAAAAGAAAAAAAGTTTCACCTAAGTTTCATCCACAACCACCGTGCACATGTACGCGCACGGACCGTTCCCGTACTCAGAAGGTCGGTCGACATGATGAGACTCAGGGGTTACAACGACGCACACGCGCCAGCGACCGTGCGCGCTTCTTCGGAGATGCGTAATTAATTCATGCAAAGAGAGACATTCTCCACATATAACTCGGCATCTGTCCGCTTTTGGAACTAGTTTTAGTTCTGGCCGCCGATGAAGAAGCTGACGAAGTCGTCCCACAGGTTGCTGTCCGAAGAAGACGAGGAGTCGTCAGATGACTTCTCCTCAGAAGACGCCGCCGGAGGGGCGGAGGGCTTGGCCATCGCGGCCCTGCGCTTAGCGGTGATCATGGTAGTCGGGGTGGCCACGGCGGGAGTCTCGGTGGCGGTGACCTGGGAGGAAATTGTTAGTCAACTTGCTCGAGACACTCATGTGAGATTATCTGTTAGACTTACCGGGCAGATGGTGACGTAGGCGGGAACAACCGAGGTGACCACCATGGTCGAAGTGCCGCTCGCGTGGCTGCTGGTGGTGGTCTGGACGTCAACGGTATAGACGGTCGAGGTCGTCAGGCTGGCGCCGGGCGTGAGGGGCGTAGAAACAGCACCGTCAGCAGTGACGTTGGCGGATACCGTGGGCAGGAAGGTAGGCGTAGGAGCCATGGGAAGGCTGGTGTTGACGCCGCCGGGGGTGATCACGGTGGTCAGGACGGTAGGAGTCACAACGTTGCCATCAACAGCTGAGGGAGTGAGAGTGATGAACACAGTCACGTTCGACGGCTGAACGGGGGTAGGGACGGGCGCAGCAGGGACAGAACCCTCGGCGCCGACAGAGGCGATGCTGGTAACCGGGTTGCCGCTGGCGTCGGTCGCCGTAACGGTGAAGAAAACGGTCTGGTTACCATAGGTCGGCGGCTGCGCAGGCGCGGAGACGGCGGAGGTGATGGCGGGAATGGCGGGTGTGGTAGCAGGAACAACACTGGAGGCAACGCTGGTTGTAGCGACGCCCTCGGCGTTGGTAGCAGTCACAGTGTAGTAGATTGTAGTGTTGCTGCTGCCAGGCGCACCAGGAGCCGGCGGTGCAGACGAAGCAGAGCCATCAGCGGTGGTGATGACGCTGGTGCTGACAACCGGGGGCAGAGGAGTGCCGCCAGCGCCAGTGGGGGTAATTGTGACGAATACCGTGCTCTCACCAGCTCCGCTCTCAACACTGACTGAAGGAGTAGCGACAACGGAAGTGGAGACGCTGGGGGAGCCGTTGGCTGCAGTGTAGGTCACGTAAATCGTCTGGTTGACGCCAGCCGGAGGCTCGGGAGCCTGAGTTGAAACGCTGCCGTCAACGGTGGTGCTGACCGACGGAGTAGGGACCTGAGTAACGGTAACAAGAACTGTCTCGCCGTTGGGAGCGGTGCTAGTAGCAAGGCTGGTCGACTCGGCAGAGACCGGGGCGGACGGGGTCTGCTCGGCAGTGACGGTGGTCGTAACAACGTTGGGCGGTAGAGCAGTTCCGTCAGTGGCGGTAGGAGTGACTGTGAACGTAACCGTGACCACGTTAGGTCCGGCAGGAGTGGAAGCCTCGCCAGAAACAGCAGTACTGTTGACAGCCGGGGAGGTGGGCACGGCGGTCTCAGTAGTGGTGATGACGGTCGGGGGCAGAGTGCTGCCGCCAGGAGCAGTCGGAGTGACAGTAATCGTGACAGTAACAATGTTCTGACCCGGCTGCTTGGTAGTCTCAGCACCCACGGAGGTCACAGGCGTGCTGGCGTTGCCAGACACCTCTGTGCTCGCGGAGGCGCTGGGAGTTGGGTAGACGGTAACAATGACAGTCTCGCCATTGGGAGCAGTGGATACAGAGGGAGTAGACACTGCAGAAGTAGTCTCGCCCGCGACGGGGACCTCAGGAGTCGTGCTGGGGTAGATGGTAACAACCACGGTCTCATTGGTGCCAGGAACGACACTGGTGACAGGGGTAGCAACCGCGGTCTCGCCGGAAACAGGAACAACCGGGGTGCTGGCCTCACCAGAGACTTCGGTGGAGGCAGAGGCAGAGGCAGACGGGTAGACGGTAACTACCACGGTCTGACCGTTGGGAGCAGTGGTGGTGGACGGCGTTGCCGAAGCGGATTCACCACCAACAGGAATAACGGGGGTGCTGACGTTGCCAGAAACCTCAGTAGAGGCCGAAGCAGAGGCAGACGGGTAAACGGTCACGATAACAGTCTCGCCGTTAGGAGCCGTGGAGACAGAGGGTGTTGCGGCGGCGGTTTCACCGGAGACAGGAGGCAGAGGGGTGCTGACGTTTCCAGAGGCCTCGCTGGATGCAGGCGCGCTAGGGGTCGGGTAGACAGTAACGATCACAGTCTGGCCATTAGGGGCAGTGCTGGTGGATGGCGTGGCAATGGCGGTGCTGGCGTTGCCGGACACCTCGGTGGAGACAGGAGCGCTCGGCGTGGGGTAGATGGTAACAATCACGGTTTGGCCATTGGGCGCGGTGCTAGTGGAAGGAGTGGCAATGGCACTTTCGTCAGAGACAGGGACACCGGGCGTGCTAGCCTCACCAGAGACCTCGCTAGAAGCAGGTGTGCTGGGAGTAGGGTAGACAGTGACAATAACAGTCTGGCCGTCAGGCGCAGTGCTGGTCGAAGGCGAGGGAGCGGCGCTGGCAGTCTCGCCACCAACGGGGACACCGGGGGTGCTTGGGTAGACAGTGACGACGACGGTCTGGCCATTGGGAGCAGTGCTGGTAGAGGGAGTAGCAACGGCGCTAGCGGTCTCACCAGAGACCGAGGGACCGGTGGCGACGGCAGTCGAGCTGCTGGGCGTAACTGTAGCCGTAACGGGGCACACAGTGGTAGTCAGGGGGATGACCTGGGTAACAACAGCGGTAGAGCCACCGGTTGAGACAGTCGACAGGCTCGTCGTGAAGATGGTGCTCGTGGTGTACGAGGTGGGCTCAGGAGCCACAGGAGTGCTGGCATCGCCCTCTACACCAGAAGAGGCAGGGGCAGACGGAGTGGCCGGGGTGGACTCAGCGCTGACGGGAATCAGAGTGGTGATCTCCGTGGTAGAAGCAGGCACCAGCGTAGTCTGCACGCCAGTGGAGCTGGCGGGGCAGTTAGTGACTTCAGGAGCGCAAGAAGTCACGGTAATCAACTGGGTAGCATAGATCGTCGAGGTAGTAACGCCCGAAGTGGCCGGCACAACCGTGGTGATAACGGTCGAAGAGACGGGAACAAGGGATGCAGTCACAGCGGACACATTAGCACTAGCAGCCGGGCAGTCGGTGACGGTAGGAGCGCACGAGGTGACGGTGATCAGCTGCGTGCTGTAAACAACCGAAGTCACCTCAGTGGTCAGGTCCTCCGTAGTGACAGCGGTGACGTTCGACGACGGCGTAGGAACAATAGCGGGGGTCGAGGGAATAGGAGTCTCCGCCACGCTAACGGTGCCGTTGACAGGAGGCGACAGCGGGGTGGAGACGCCACCGCTAACATCCGAAGAGGCCGGTGCCGAAGGGGTAATCCCTGGGCCAAATGGAGTCGAGGCCGAGGAAGGAGTGGGGACACTGGGCGGACCCACAGGCGTCGAGGGAGCAGCGGCGTCAGAAACCGAAGGAGTCTCGACAGGAGCCGAACTGTTCAGGCTCGGGGTGGGGATGGGGCCCTCAGGCGCTGAGTACTCAGGAGTTTGGACGGGGGCCTCCGGGGTGGAAACGGTTTCACCGCTGACATCGCTACTGGCAGGAGCCGAAGAGTTGAGGCTGGGAGTGGGGACAGGCGCCTCAGGCGTAGGAACAGGAGTCTCAGGCGTGGGCAGTGTAGTCTGAGGGGTAAAGACAGGAACCTCAGGTGTGGATGCTGAGGAGACAGTCTCACCAGAGACCTCAGAGCTCAGAACCGGTGTGCTCACAATCGGGGTCCCAACCGGAGGGGGCGCCTCATAGCCCGGACCAGCGGCCGATGAGGAGCTAGCACCTCCAAGAACGGAAGAAGAGGCGATTGGTGTAGAAGCATCTGTCACCGAAGCTTCCGAGACGGAAATCGTCGTGGTATGATGAGGCACGAGCGAAGTCGAGATCTGGGTTGCGGAGGCCGGGCAGTTGGTGACGGTGGGATCGCAGGAAGTAACTGTGATCAGTTGTGTCGAGTAGATGACAGCAGTGGTCACAGCCTCCTGGCGTGGGATGTTTCCTGGACGATACATGTGAGTATGAGAGCGGCAGGGCCAGAGGGAACTTGCCACTTACGGGCAGCCACAGACCCAAGGGAGCCAAGAATGGCTAACGCAGTCGTAACCTTCATCATGAGCCAAAAACAACTGGTGAGACGCTGCTGCAGGAGGTCGTGTCAAAGCTGGAAAGCAAAAGAACGAAAGGCACAGCCTGAGATGTGAAAAGAGCGTGAAGCAAAGAACGACAGAATGGGCCTCAAGGGAGGTGACCAGGAAGTGAAGAAAGAAGGTGGTGATAGAAATAGGCGGATAGAGAGTCAGGATGCCTCGCCCATATATATGAAAGTACTGAGTGCCTGAAGCTGTGGCTGACGGCCACAACCCTGTTCCGCCCATATTCCGAAAGGGGCAGAAAGCAGCAGTCGAGACTGCCAGGATCGACGCGAGGGCGGCAGTCGACGGTGTTCGCGATGATTCGTTCTCCACTATAGGCCGGGATCCGAGGCAGGGAAGGGGCGCTAGGGCTGTAGGGTGGTGGGGAGATAGCATGGTCGGAAACGTCCGGCCCAGTGGTCAAACTTGACAGAGAGAGGAGGCGTGCGGATTAATGGCCCGTTCTGGAGGAGCAGCCGGTGTGGGCAGCAGGCGCTGTGGTCTTCACGTGCCTGGAGAGCCATGGCCGGGTCACGTCAACAGGCGGAAGGGGAGCAGAGCGCCACCGGCGTCCCGTCCGGGGGTGGCGGAGATCTTGGCAGCGCAATGCGCTAATGCTGCGCATACCATGCTATCGCTCATTGCACGGTGGCTGTCCTCGGGTAATGACAAAGGAGGCCGGAAACGTTTGAAAGGTCGGCCCGCGGCCAGGCACGCGCGCCCGATTGGGTCTAGCCGGTTTCAAACAGCCACCTCTCTCCCGAGGCCTGCAGCCCACCGTGGTTCGAGACTGATTGTTTGTTTCACAGCCTGCCCGTCGGCAGAGAGCCGCCCGCGGGCTGAGCTGTTGCGAAGAGGCTGACACAGGACGCGCTCCTTCTCGTCTGCAGAGACGAGGCCCACTGAGAGCGTGCAGCACACGAGGCGGGGCCCTGTTTCTTCACTGATGCGGCCGATGCGGCAACACTGGGCACTCAAGTCCGACCAACTCCGAACATTCTGCACGTCGAAAGGCGGCTTGGGGGAATAGCACGTCACGGCCGAGGAGCACCGCCTCAGGGTTCCTGGCCGTCAATATAGTCGGAATGTAGACCCGAGAATAGACGGAGTCGCGGCCTTGCGGGAGGCTTGCGGGCGGGGGTAGGTACTTGAGTAAAATGATGGGGATGATGCCGAGAGGGGAACCTGAACACTTTGAAGGCGGTTGGCTGTCAAGGGCTCTCTACCCCCACCGTCCGACCACTCACAGCTCGACACTATCCGCCAGATGACAATGCGAAATTAAGCCGGTTTGTGATCCATTTAGCTGAACAATCCCAATCCGGTGATGCTTACGCGGTCCAACTGGCCGCTGTCCATCCGGCCAAAGTCAACACCAGGCCGCCTGTCCGTTGACGCGCTGTCTCCTTGCCGGGCTCCTTGCGCATATTCAAAACAGATCCAGCCCACAACGCTGGCCTTTGAATGAGGCCTTAGAGGGGCGCCGTGCCACTTGTGCCGCCGTTGATCGCCGGTGCATGAACCCAAATCCAGCCCAGCCGGGAATGCGTCATTGCCGCGCCTTTCCGAGTCATCGCACACCGATAACCTTATATTAAGCAAACAACGCTGAACCCCGCAATCGATAACCAGGTAGGAGTGTGGATCTTTGAGCCTGCAATTCAACAACGAGGCGGTGCACGCCGGGCGCCCGCTCGCGGCCTCTAGCATGTCTTTAGCGTCGATCACATCGAGAAGGCGAGCGCAGAGAGGACAAATCAGAAACAACAGCGTCCGCACCTTCTTATAGTCCCTTCTTCGCAGACGTAAGAGCCTTGCCTGAGGTCAATTGGGTTTCGAGCCGCCTGAACATGTCGACGCCCATGAAGACAGCTGCAAGCTTATCAGCGTTCCGATTCTTGTTCCCTCAAGCTTTGTTGACAGCTCGGCCGATCCATGCAGAAGTCATCTCTCGGTTTGACTTTCAGATGATTGGGATTTCCGTCGGTTAACAAGGTTATACTGGGATGGTGAAGCAGCCACACGGCTAAAGGAAATCGAGCATGGGCTGCAATGAGCCCGTCCAACGCTTGCCTCAACTGCATACACGACGCGTTGAGGTTGCATTTGAGAGCATTCCGCAATTTGCGTCAACACAATTGCATGTGGTGAGTTGAAGCCTCATCCGGATGCAAATGTCCTGACCCATCTCAGTGCATTTGCGTCCGAAAGATTGCTTCCCTGCGCCATTCGTGCTGTAGCTGTCGCAGCGTTTCCACAAATCTGTTTACCTGCTCGGAAACGATCGAAGGAGAGCTGCTTGACTTACAGAGTGCAAGATAAGGCACGTAGAGCCCACTAAGGCTAAGCTTCTGCTCATTCGTGAACGAGTCCCAGCTGAGGTATTCAGCAATGCAGGTCATGGTAGTGATACCGGTCTGGCAGGCATAAATGAGCAGATGCATCGGGACTTTCGGATCATCTGCGACAGGAGTGAGTAGAAAGAATCTCAGCACAGGTCAAACCGAAGCTGATGAGTGCAGTTGGCGGTCAGAGCCATAGATGGCATCTCCGCGGAGGCCGATCTCGGGAGGTTGAGCCTTCATCCGGATGCTAGAAGTGCCAACACACATCTCAGGGCGAAAGGTCCCATTGCCCACAGTGGTTTCGTCCCAGGCGCTGACCGGTGCATGCGACATCATCGGTGGAATCCAGGAATCTTACCGCGCCTCAAAGCACCGACGGCCCAAGCGGAGAGTGGGGCGTGATACAACAGCTGGTCACGTGTCAGTGCGATGTCATAAAGCTTGGCAAAATGGTTGTCTTGACCTCCATCCATATGTACATGGAAAACCACGATCTTCACGGTCGCATACGCTCAAGTCAGCATGCAGGAACTATGCCAGGAGATAGGGGCTGTGAGGCTCACGGAGGGGCGCTGAAGAAGCGGTCCTGATAGGTGTCGATATACCACTCGCGCAGAGCCAGAAGCGGGTCGGGTTTCATCCATTCCGGATAGAGAGGGAGGATATCGACGCCTCAAAGGACCGCGTCAGCTGGTGCAGATCAATCCGGGGGCGGTGATTGAGAATGGCCGGGGCTCACAGAAGACGATGGGGATGTGGATGGCGAAGAATGAGAGATACAGCAGATCGCGCTTGCGCGCGAATATCGATTTTGGTGCGGGTGCGGCCATTGAGGAGCCAGTGTCTGGATCGAGGCTGACGCGGCTTCGTGTTCTGATGCAGGATGCAATGGAAAGGAGGCGCTGTTTGGTGTTGCTCTCGCTACCACCGCAAACGCGTCGGAGCGAATACGATTATGTCAGCGCCAACATTTGATTAATCACGTGTAGACCCTTTGCGGCAGCCTGTCTGAGAGCCAGCCGGTCTTCACCTCATCGCCGCCGTCACCCACCGTATCCGTCCCATCAGGTTTCTCGAGGTCGCGAACCGCTCGTTGTCCGCATGCTCGCCTCCAGCCGTGGGCGGCGCACCACAGCAGCAGTCGAGTAGGAGCTCGGAGTTCGTTCCATCGCCGAGCCTTTAAGACCGAGGTGCCATCGCCAGGAACAAGACGAGTTTTGCATCCCCGAGTCTCCTCTTCACGCATCTTGGATTATCTGATTATCTGGCCCCAATGTCTGAGCCCGTGGCCCAGAACACGCCCAACTCCAGCGGCCGCCGGAGTCACACGCCCGACGAAAACACCACCGAAGTCCGGAAGCGACGCAGGATAGCGCTGTCTTGCTATGACTGCCGTCGCCGAAAATTACGCTGCGACCGCGAGTATCCTTCCTGCGGCCGATGTCGCAAGGGAGGACATCCCGAGACTTGTTCTTATGACTCTCGCGCCGAGCGTCCTGCAGGTGCCCGGGATGGACATCATCCAGTCGCCGAGAGCGATGACGACCGAGCCAACATCCTAAGTCCGACCAGCTCCAATACTGTCCCACGAGCCCCGGTCGTGCCCGACGCCCATCAGCATGGGGCCCGGGATACGACGGATCTACTCTCAGCCCAGCGTAAGAAAATCGCTGAGCTAGAGAACCGCCTCGCTCAGCTCGAAGGCAAATCCAAGGACCCTTTGCCCAACGGCCATGCAATCCAACACGCAGGCGACGAGCTCTTGTGGCCCAATGCCCAGCCTACGCATCGGCGTTCCGCTAGCGATGGAGACGAGGGTGAAACGATGCTCATCCGAGGCAAGGCCTTCAAAACCGCTTATTTTGGTCGAAGCAACATCACTAGCGTCGTCATCACGCATGTAAGTCTTTTGCCCTCCCAAAATTCTTGTGTGGGCCTCGCCCCGTAGGCCAGCAACGCCACAATCCCACACCTCCAGATCCCTCAGAATGCCTCCAAATCACGATGGCGTGCCCACAATGGCCGAGATGTTCTTCCCCGAAGTAATCGACTTGTCAGCCCATCATAGCGTCATCTTCTAACCTATGTAGTTTCCCGGCCTGCGCTCCTTTATGCAGGCTACTTTCAAACAGTATCCCGGCCTGATGCAGGGTCGTCCGGAGATGAAGGCCATCCGCGAGCGCTGGAAGAAGCAAAGGCTGCTGTCATCACCCCAAGAGAACCTTGAGTCACTGCTACCGCCCAGGGAGACCGTAGACCATATGGTGCGCCACTATTTCGACACGCTCGAGACCACCCACAGAATACTACACATACCGAGCTTCTGGGACGAGTATGCAAATTTCTGGAGCGAGCCTTCCAGGCGCCGGCCAGAATTCATTGCAACTGTATTGGCTGTCCTCAGTACCGTCATCACCGCTACATTTGATCTACCCACCACCTACCGGGCAGACCGAACCGTCCAGGTAGAGACAGCGCAGGAGTGGGTTGAAGCCATTGAGCGGTGGTTGTCGATGCAAAGCCGGAAGCATGCCGACGTAAGTCACTTTCAGGTCCGCTGCCTTGTGATGCAGGCAAGGTGCGTCAACTCCATAAAGTGGAAGGAAATCTGGGGCAACTCTAGAAACCTAGTCACTTTCGGGCTGTCAACTGGCCTTCATCGTGACCCCAGCTGGCTTGTGAAGGAGACCACAATCTTCGATCAGGAAATGAGGCGGCGTCTTTGGGCCACAATGCTGGAAATTGAATTGCAGTGTTCAATCTACAGGGGAATGCCATCGTCATCACACGGCCTCTTCACCGACACCTCTCCGCCATTAAATGTTAATGACGAAGACATTGATAATACGGCCCGCAAAGCGCCTCCTACGCCATGGCCAGTTCAAGAGTATACGTCAACGTCCTATCTCTATGTATCGGCAAAGAGTCTGCCGCTGAGAGTCGAAATCAACTCGGTGTTGAATAACGCAGCAGAGCCACTGACGTATGAGGAGACCTTATCTTACGCAGAAAAGGTAGTCTCAGAGTTGGAGAAAATTCCCTCCTGGACTGGCCGGGAAGATGCAGTGATTCCACGCATGCTTCTCGACATCCAACTCCGGCAATTCCTTGTGCTTCTTCATGAGCCTTTTGCACGAAAAGCCGGCTCTGATTCACGCTACACATACTCGCGCACAGCATGCTTTGATGCAGCGGCCTCTGTAATTGACCAGCACCACAAAATCCTCAGCATGGGCAATAAGACGGTTCTTCTTCCATTGTGGAATGACACGGCCCGTGCAGGTATATCGATCATCCATAATGCTTTCATGTCCAGTCTCTCGCAAGATTACAGATTTTTCCAAAACCACAGAGTGGCTATTGCCGAACTCGTGGAAAAAGCTATTGTTGTCATCGAAGAGAAGGCCCTGCGGACGGGTGCAGGATTCGGCCACATGGGCCACATTTCAGCGGCCTACGACCTGCTGATCGCAAAGGTGCTGCCGGAGGACAAGGAAAAAGTGATGAAGCACAACGTCGAGAGGATGCTGAGGCTGTTCCGCACTATGATAACCAACCAGGAGCGCCTGCCTGACATGCCGGTAGAGACGGCGCAGACGAGCGCAGTGAGTACCATTTGTGTGGAACTGTTTTACGGGGCCACTGACGGTCCATCCTTGTAGCAACAGCCCGTCTTGCCCACCGGATATACGACTGCGCCCGGCATGCCCAATATTCAGATACCATATGGCATCCAGATGGCAATGGCAGTGAGTTCACCTCCAATTACGCGCACTATACACCAAGCAGCCCCCTGTCTCTCTCGTTCTTCGCTCCGGACCGCGGTAGCAATAACATGCTAATTGCTTTTGAACCCCTGTTCTTTAGCATCCCGGTTCCGAACAGCCACCAATCATTACCTTCCCCGAAATCCAAGGCTGGGGACTTGACGAACTCTGGGGATTCGGTCCTACCGACTTATAAGGACAATGCGACTACGACGTTCCTTCCTTTTTATGTCACGTCACCGCCTTTCCCTGCTCAATCATTTGCGTTTGGCAACTCTGAAGACATGTCAATACCCTGGAAACCCGGTGGTCCATCCTCTGCCTGTGGGACTCAAAGACGCCATAGTGCATTTCCCGGATATTTGGATCTTATTTATTCCATGTGTACGTCGTTCTTGGCACTTCGATATGGGAGGATAAAACTTCTTGACCGCCTTGATGCCTGAGCAATATCTTCCATACAGGTCGGCTTTTCTGTGCAATTATTTCCTCTTGACTTCTTCCAACCATTAGCCCGCCTAGCTCGCAACTGTATGATTTAACGCGAACAGGCGCCCTACGCTCAACTCTCGGTTCATTTACCTGCCAAAACCAGCCTGCAGTCCTAATACTTATTCTCAATATCTTCCAAACGACCCGTGGGCCGACTTACATACGAAGAATTCCTCCCCCTCTTCATCTCGAGACTAATCAACTCGCTTCTTCCTCCTCACCTCAATACGAGCGTCAACCGCAGGGATGATGTTAGCGCCGATCCATTTCGTCTGCGGCCGCTCCGGTAGGTGTTTGATGTCGTAATTCAGGACCAGATACGCGAGGAGCATCTTGAGCTCATGAGCCACAAAAAAGCGTCCAGGGCTAGCAAGGCTATCTGTCAGCCAACCAGGCATCAAGCACCAAGCACTCCGGGCACAAGAAAACGGCTCCACTTACCAAGCATGCCTTCCATGCCCCCATGGGAAGTGCGCATCTCCCGTCGTAACCATACCCTTCCGCTTCAATCTCAATCCCTCCTCTCTATCTCTCTTCTCCTCCGCCGGCTTTGCCTCATACATCTCGCGCTCGCGCGAATGCCTGAAGGCATCGTACCGCATCGGCTCCGAGAAGACGTCCGGGTCATGCAACCTGCTATACAGCGGCAGCGCCAACATACCTCCGTACGGCACATGCCAGCCCTCGGCCTTGTTCGTCACGCCCTCCCTCGCGACGACCTTCCTACCAACCAAAGTCTGCGCGAACGTCGATAACCGCATGCTCTCGCGTACGGCCGAGTCCGCACGCAGTAGGCGCGCAAGGCCGTCCTTCGACCACGCGCCGCCGTCCTCCGCGTAGACGCGCGCCGCCTCTTCAGCAATGCCGTCTAGGAAGCCGTCAGCGGGATCAGAGGACAGCAGATCCAGCAGCGTCGCATGCGCGGTCATGACAGTGGTGTGGATAGCAGCAAAGTTCAGCGGAAGGAGGCGCTGCGTAATGCGCACCGGGTCCAGCTCGTCGCCGCGGCCCTCGTGCCGGGCCAGGCGGATATGCCACGAGACATAATCGTTCGGCTCGCTCCACTCGTCGTAGCCCGCGTCTCCGCGCTCCTTGGCCGCGATATCCGCGAGCCGCTGCCGCACGAGCGGCAGCGTGTGCTTGGCCGTCTGATTGTAGTGCCAGCGGGTGGGCAGCGCGGCGAGCGGCCCGACGAGCGGCTTGAGCGGCTCGGGCGTCAGGCCCAGCAGCACCATGTTGCGCACGACGTCGTTGGTGAAGCCGACCATGTTGGCCAGGTAGTGCGGGTCGCGGCACAGCGGCGCGCCCACCATCATGCGGTTCGTCAGCCGCGGCACGAGGGCTAGCAGCGCGTCCCACACATTAACGCTCCTCCACGCATCTCCGTCCGTTCCGAAAATGTCGTCCATCGCCCGGCGCACCTCGTCGTCGATGGAAGGGATTAGCGCGCTCAGGTTGCGCGCCAGCGACCGGTGGATGACGTGCTCATGGTAGGGGTCCGCGAGGATTTGCGGGTGCAGGAAGGAGTAGTCGCCATGTAGGGAGTCGTAGTGCGCGGCCGAGGTGGAGAGGACATTGTCGGGTTGCTCGAGGAGCCAGGGCATTTGGGTGGTCGGGACGACGAGTTGCGGGGATTGGCCGGGGGCGGAGGGGAGGATGAAGGTGCGGTTTTGTTTGCTGTACTGTTTGTTCGAAGAGAGAGAGGTGTCAGTTTTACTTGGTCCCTTTCTTCTACAGAAAGAAAACGCGGAGATGCTGCGCAGCATGTACGAGCATCAACGCCATTTCGAAGCTCAATTTCGTCGCTTTTGCACTCGCAACTCCTTTCCGCCCACAGCCCTGTGATGCACGAGGGGACACGTACCTTCTCATAGCCCTCCTGCACCCATTTCCGCACGTGAACGACGCTCTTGAACGCCGCCCTGACCTCGGCGAGCCATCCTTTTCCTTCCTTGCCCACCCACGGCACCGTGCTCGGGTATCTGGGCTGCCGCGCCGCCGCCGCAGCCGACGAGACGAAGATGTAGAGCGCAATAGCGGCAATCACATTTTTGAGCGTGAGGAGCTGGATTGCGGTCGCCTGCGCCTCCAAGTACTGATGATATGATTGCGTTGACGGCATTTGCGGCGTTGTCCGTGCGGAAGCGTTCAAGGACGCCATCACGGTTGGAGAAGTGTTGGAACTGCGGCTGTACTGGGACGTGTATTCGGGTCGCTGCGGAGGTGTGAAGGAGGTGGATGAGGCACTTCTGAGTCAATGCCGCAGTTGACTTGTGCGCAAAGTTTTGGGGCGCGCGAGGTCCTTTCCGCTTCCGACCGCAAAGGGGAAGTCTGCGCGAAGGCGGCGGGACGGGATATGGCGACTTGGAGCAAGAACGAAAGCTTCAAGCTGGATTCCGGAGAGACTGAGCGGAGGGGTTGTGCTGCACAGGTTCGGCGATGGTCGTCGGCCGCGGACTAGTCTGCATTGGCGGAATGACGTGCGGCGGCAGGCAGTGCGGCGGGAGGAGAGGCAACGAAGCACAATTGTCTTAAGACAGAGGTGCCATTATATCGAGCTGATGTACGGAGGCTTACTATCTTAAATGTGGGTCCGGCGCAGCGTGGGGCGGCGGTAAGGCCGTCAGGTGTGCTGTTCTTCCGGGACGGTGAGTTGCCGGGGGGTCGATCTACGGGCCGGCCGTGACCCCTCATCACTCCCGTTCGCGACCTGCGGCGTCGCGATGGCTGATTTGTATTTTCCTCGCAAGCCTTGTTCCCAGCGCCAGTCATTGGCCAGGCGGCTGTTGTTTGATCGGCGTCGTGCCACTCGCGCTTCTCCTTACTGGCGTTTCAGGCAACTCTCACTGACACTCGTCCGTAACAGGCTTTCATCAGGCAGCATTAACCGACACTCTGTCTTGTCGCCAGATACTATTACTCTTTCGTCTCCCCCCACAGGAGCTGCAGTTCCGACAACGCAGCAATGCAATCCTGAAGGAGCAGATGCGCATCGAGACCCCATATGTGCTACTTGCTTTTTAGCCGCGAATCCGATACCGAGCCTTGCCCCGCCGCGAGACTTACAGTTGGCCCGAACCTCACTAAAAGTCTTGGCGACCCAATTAGCACTCACCCGACCTTTCTTCCTTCTCGAGGCGTACTGTAACGACGGGCCTTCTTCTTCCTGGTTTTGGAATCGCCAGGTAGGTGGAAAGTGTCGAAGGGTTCCTTGAAACGAAGAGGAGGGAGCAATGATAACTGAAGGAAGTATCGTCACGTGAGTGCACGTTTGTCCAAGGCGTGTTACCCCCAATAGGGTTGTATTGGAAATCTGAGTTGACCACGAAGGTCAAAGTACTATCTAATAAGTGTGTCTGTATATTTATAGGAAAGATATAACAATCTGGATCTATATGGGCTGGTTCTTGCGGTTGGGATATGTGAGCTTTAGATCTCTACAGGTCCTAGGTGGGCCGGGTGCTCCCCACGTGACTTGGGCGCTAACGCCTGTTCCTTGGAATCCGACTTCTGACCTTCTTTGTTATACGGTAGCAATGTTCATCATCGCTTAACCTGTCTCTTCGTCGGTTTTTCGGGATCCGCCCTTGATCCTGCTAAGCTAGACCATAGTCCGCTGACCGTACGATACATCCGGCTTTCTCTTGCTGGAAGTCGGTTTTCGGGATCTGTGATCCTTTCCTCGTGAGTATTCTTCCCCTGCGGGCCTTCCACGCGTGGGATCATAAAGCCCTTGTCCTCTGGGGTTCGTAACAGTAATAAAAAAGCGGGATTACGTATCTAGATTATACATAGGTGTTAGGTAATAAGCAAGGGCGGAGGGCTATATAGTTTTTTTTCTTTGTCATACTTGGAGCTTTATGAATAGTGACTCAACCTTTTTGTTAGACTTCGCTACCTTACATAACAAGAACACTCTCCCAAGAACCTTGCCACCATTTTCATTAACTGCGTTCCCATACTTCTGAAGAATAATCTTCCACGTGCGGGCGTTCTATTCGGGAGATAATAGAGTCCACGCGCCCTATGGTTCGTAAAAATCTTTCGAGCTTTTAACTTGCGCTAGACAAGAGCTCTTACAGCGTAGGGTTACTATAGACTTTTCGTTGCGTGCCGAAGCTAGCGTTGACAGAAAGTGGAGCAACATAATAGATTTAAGCGCTCACATCAGTTCAGGTAGTATATAGAGAACTACTGGTGTACACTTCGTATACGGGAGGCACCCACGCATGAGCTCAGGCCTCTAGTAACATGAGGTTGGTCCCGTCTTTTAACCTAGAGGATGTTATTCAAAGACGGAGACGAAGTTGCGGTAAGGAAGTCTACCTCTTCCTTTTCTATCACTAAAGCGACAGTAAAGGGGTGCTAAGCGTCCCGTCAAGACAGGACTTGCACATATTTAAGATTATGCACCAGAATGGCTGTCCAGAGAGTAGAGACACCATATGAACACAAGTGCTGGATATCTGCGCAGTCTGCCGCGCCACATCAGCCCAATCCCACCACAAGGAGAGACTACGCGTAGGTGAAACGTAGAAAGGCTTCGTAAGAACGGACTGCCCGCCGCCAGGGGGGCAGGCGGATGATGCCTAACATAGTATCTTGCGTTCCTGAGGCATCCTTTGACTCAAGATCAATCAGCGGTCTGATAGCTTTGCCGAATGGAGCAGCGTTAAGATGAAAAGTCAACCCAGACGTCGCTCCTATCTGACGAACTTGTGATAGTATGCTCAAGCCCCCATCCGCCCTATCTCAAAGCAGACTAGCGCAAGGGGCGCGTACGAGGAATGCTGTTGGTGGTGCCGGTCAGGTGAGACAGTAAGTGTGCTATCCAGACCCCAAGGTGGCGTCCGCCATGTTACGTCACTCGACAGGGGTTTTTCAACCGGCTTCCATGGTCAAAGAAGGCGTCAACGGCAAAGAATGTCGATTAACGGCGGATAGCTGACGACTTTTCAACATGACGTAACGAACGCCACCTTGGCCCAGACGCGGTAGGGCCTTTGCTAAGCAGATCTCGACCAAACAAAAGTTTCTGGAGCCTCCAGGCGGGTAAATTGAGATATTCGAGCGAGCCCTCTGCATGTGGGAGCGATATCGAAGCCTCTTCAGCAAAACCGTCTGAAGAGAAACGAATTGGGCTTTAGTGTGGTGACTGCAAGTCAGTTTCCGAGCTAACGTGACGCTAACGGCGGCTCGGCTCTGAACCCTCATCTGAAGACATCGAAAATAAAGTTCAGGTGTTGTACTAGGGACTCGTATTCCAATGAGGCAGGTTTACTAGTATGTGTGGAGGCTGCTTTGACCCATTTTTGGCAGCCTCCTGTCTTCTACACCAACAGATTAAGCGCAAACCTGAATCGATGGAGGGAATGGTCAAGTCTCCCAGCTACTCAGTTGTGTCTTGCTCTGATACACCGTGAGGTATAAAAGAGAGCTCCTCCTCAGAGGTTCCAGGCATACTCACCATCACATCCTCAACAAGCTCACAAGTTCACCATCACACCCTATACAAGCCTCTCTTCAGCTTCCTAAAGCACACTCTTCAAAATGCGTTTCGGAATTACCCTCCTCTTCCTCTCTGGTCTCGCCGCTGGTGCCATGGCCGACACCGTTCAGTTCATTTCGTACGAGGCTTTGAAGAGGAACACCGTCCCTTGCTCGAAAAAGGTTCCCGGCCAACCTGACAACTGCCTCAAGCCCGGCACCCCTGCCAATGAATACACTCGCGGCTGCAGCGTTATTACGCGTTGTGCTCGCGGTAGTTAAAAGTGGGTTAAATAATAGAACCTTTAGAGATCGATGGCTAACTATGCACGAGTATAGAACCAATTGTGTCGCCAGCAAGCTCGATTAAGACCTCGACCGGGACATCCACGAGTGGAGGTGGAGAACATCACCCTCAACAGTATCATCACCTGTGAGATTAGGAGGCTTGCGGCGCTATTGTGTAAAAAAGTTATAGAGTCCGACGTTTGTTATAGAGGGCCGCTTTTAGCGTCACCTGGCTTAGTGAAATTCAGACTGGAATCAGCTGCTTTACTTTTAATTCTCCTGCTCCCAGTGAACCTTCTGCCTTACCAAAGCCTCCAGCGTTTCTCTTGCCACCACCTATGGCGCCTACCGAATCTTGGTTGTGTTGTAGTTTTCCAAGCAGGTCTGGGTGCTATCCTGGCCTCGGATCATTTACCAATTTCCCATGGGCTAGCATCTATAGTGACTTGGATGCTGGCCTTCTACACTAATTCTTATCGTGGCCTCTCGAGCTCTGTGTTGCGTGAGGGAGGAGTGACTATAAGGTATCAGCCAACACGTATAACGGCGGAACTCTTAGAGCTAAAGCACCTCATTCTCATCCGAGCAGGCCGTGGCATACTTGAGGTCGATGATGATTTGGAATCGCTGAACTTCGCCCGGCGGCAACTTGAATGCCTTCAGCTCCTTTGGCGGCCGTCCCAGTTCAGTCACCGGCTTGCTCATGCATATTTGGACAACCTCGAAATCATCAGATGCCCCAGTATTAGCGATAGAAGCAGCAGTAGAAGAATGTATGTTGAGGTGACTCGAACCTCAAGAGAGGAGAAGCAGAATGTTGTACAGGACAAGCCGTGGCCGAGCGGAAAGCAGAGCTGGCGATCACCTTATTGCAGAAGCGGTAGTCACCAACGTATGTGCTTTCGCCATACAACAGGCTCTTGCTCTTACTGCTGCGATTGGCGAAGGTTGGAGTGCCCTCAAGATGCATGCGGAACGTGAACCGGCAACTCGCCGGACGGGGTTGACGCGGCCCTGCAGCACATTGGCGGTGACAATGAAATTATCTTGCTCGGTGCCGCCATACCACACTCACACGATTGTCTGGCCATGATCGGCACTGGGCATCTGTAGCTGCTCTGCCGAGTGCAGGCAAATGATCGCTCACGGATTGACGGCTAGTAAGACAGCGCGAACCTAGGGGTTTCCAATTGGCAAGTCAAAGCCCCCACAAGTCACATGGCAAGGTGTCCTTTCAACCCGGCCTCAATACTGGTTGATCCAAGCGACTTGGTCCAAGTCGTGGCTAATTTGATGGGATATTTTTCATTTCCTTCTTGGCTTTACGACACTGTGTTCAGTGCTACGAACGAGTCGGCCACGCTAAATATTGATAAATATGGCGTTCTGACTGGTCAAAAGCCGTAGACACTCGGATGGGCCGTGTAAGTGTATGTGCGTGTGTACGTGCAGGTGCACGTGCGGGGGTACGTGCGTGGCCTCGTTCAGCTGTTTCTGGTAGGTGGACGTGATCGAGCACGGTCTTCCAGTCAACTTGCAAGTCATCTACTTAAGTCAGGGTAAAAGGGCCGCCATGACTTGGGCAAGGTGGCGCCGCAAACCGCTTGATTTTTGCTTGAGCTGCCAAGAGAAAACCTTGACACGGTGTTACCTAGCGATGCCTGCCAAGGTGGCGCTGTGACGTCCCACCGGCACCCCCGCCAATGAGTGACTCTTTGCGCACAAAGAGGCACTCTTTACATGCCGTTGATACCCCGGCGCTAAGGGGTGTTACATGTGACGAAAGAGACGTTATTTATACGGTTTGAGGCGTATAATCTGCGCTCGCCTATACACATACATACACGAGTTTAATACTTACTCCTATCTACTCTTTACTACCTCTTTTTTTTGTTACCTAATTCCTAATCAGACGGTATGTGAAGAGGGTGTGTTAGAATGCGTATTGGAATGTTCATTATCACACGTTCTTATTATTGGAATGTATTAGTCCAATCCATAGTTAGAGGATAAGAGGCACTTCTATGGCCGCCTTCCTCTCGGGCGCATGCCAATTCATCCCATCATTACTGAATGCGCTGTTACTTCACACCTTCCAACAATTCTCTTGCACCGAGGAACCGCGACGGTGATGGCTCGATGCCCCTGGGACGACCTGCCTGGGTTGAGTTTCCTCGAAGACAGTAGTTTCTGGAAGTCCTGCTTCGATGGCTTCGCATTTTCGTTCTATGATGCATGATGGCTCTCTTAAATGTCGCTGTCGGATGGACATGCGAGTGGACTCCTCTGGTAAGCTAAAAGACCCTGCTGATCGCCTGATGAAACTCAGCCGTGATCGCACCTCGAAACTGCGCCACCAATCCACAAGTACATTCACAAACAGCGAGGAAGTACCTCTATCGGAAGAGGAAGGCATTGTGATAGGGATATAGAAACGAACACAAAAGCCGCGATTGTAGCAGAGTCTTTACGAGCAGTGTCATCTCCTATATGAACAAGGGAATCATAGAATCCTAAGGCTGGAGAAGGCTAAGTCAGCCTCATAGACAACGAATAGCAAGGCAAAGCATTCCCATGAACCGTAGCAAACAAGTGAAATGCGCGATACATTTGACGTAAGGATAAAATCTGCAGTCGTCAACACGTGGAGATAACGGCGCGGGAAGAGGCGAAAACGGCTAAACGCAAGACCAACGGTGCACATTTTCAGCATGATGCATAGGCGAGATGTTTTGTCTTGACCAAGGAGTCTGCAGCGGCCATTATTATCTATTGGTGAAGATCAGCGCGCAAACAGAAGGTGCTCGGCCAGCCTCAGCCAAGTGATCGGAGATTCAGATGATGATGATGATCATTTCTTAGCAACGCATTGGGCGTCGGCAAGTCAGAGTTATCTTAGAGCCAGGACCAGGTAGTTATAACGCGGCATATCTGGTCCAAGAATCCAGTCTTGCAGGGCGGGCGATATTGATACAGATAGGAAACAGAGGCGAGACCCCTGGACTCCGGGCCCGAGCAGGAGGATTACACGTTATCGGGTGGACCTTGTTGCATTTAATCCAGGGCTACGGTTATAAATCACCCGCAGATGCTGAAACGCGGCTGTTCTGGGAAAGTTTGATCGAGACGAGCAACATTGAGTGGTGGTGAAATAGTTTCTCCTTTCAGTTGAGGAGCACATTGGCCATTTTACGCGCATGGACGACCCGCCAATCTGGGGCTCCACTGCCGAGTGAAAGGCCGTGGGTAGGGTGATGGTGCCGTCGTTTGGAATCTCAACCGTGATTGTGTTGTCGCCAGTGTAAGTGCTTCCGCGAAGAACGTAGCAAGGGAGCTCGGCTGCTGAGAGATAGCTGGCGTTTTAATAGCAGGCAATAGGTGTGATGTCTACGCATCGAAGGGAAAGCCTGATTTCAAATATTCAGAGTTTCATTAGGCTTCGATGATACGGAGTGCTACGTTCAGATTGCTTCCAGGGTGATGAGGTGTTGAGGCTGAGATGGAAGAGAGCGGTCGGGGCGTTCGAAGGGTGCGACAGCAGCGGAGAATCACCCTACTGGACACAATCATTCCTCCCATCATCGCAACCGCACCATCGCTGGGGCTTCTGCTTCAGGCCCTCAAGTACCAATAGACTCTTGCGTAAAGCCTCAGCAAAAACAATTGGCAGGGTTCCCGGCGTATTCGTCGGGATGAACGTGTCCGAGCCGAATAATAACGTAGATCTGCCTGTCGGGAACCGGATATAAGGGGCACGGTCACATGAAAGCAGGCGATGAAACCTCCTGGGTTTACCGCAGGCATGCTTGCCTTTCGTGAGCTGACGGGTGGTGAACTGCTGAGGGACGGTGGGTAAACCGTGCACAAGCTAACGGTGGTGATCACTCACAAATGCATTGACTTCCCGCGCATACTTGCACTTGCTGTTACTAATGCTTCATCAAATCGAATTTCTCATATCGTAGTACAGGATGAGCCCTTTTTCGAGCCAGTCGAGCCTGGCACCCAATCCCCAAGAATTAAAAAGCTTCGGAAATACCATCCGTGAAATCCCCGCCTCAATCCTATCCACACCCCTCCGCCTTTCTCAAACAAAAACCCGCTAAACCTCATCCTCACGAGCTCTCCTTGAAAGTGCTTGCAACACTTGCGCTCTTCTGTCCCGCGGCAGCCGTATCCTGGTCAATGTTGCTCTGCAGCTTCTTCTGCTCCTCGGCGATCTTTTCGGTTTGATCGTCGCCCTTCGCCTGCTTCATCTGCAGGTCAAGAATCTCGAGCTGCAGCTTGAGGACCTTGTTCTTGATCTTGCCGACCTGCAGGGCCTTGCCCTTGTCCGAGTTCTTGCCGCCGGCCGCCTCGATTTGCTCGTTGAAGCCGCCCGTGCCCGTCTCGGCGTCCTCGGCTACCTCGCGCGCATCCGAGATGATCTGCTGGTCCTCCGCGGAGACTTGGGTCGGGTCCATGTTGGAGATCTAGAAGAGATGATCTGTTAGCGCTGCTGCCACCATGAGTCTGTTAATTCGCCGGTGGTAACGACTTACGGGGAACTTCTGGTTCACTTCAGCGAGTGCGTTGCCGGCCACGCCATCGGAGATCTGGAATTGGGCGTAGGATTGCTTGGTCAGGACGGCCCTCTTGGAAGGCTGCGCGACGGGCGCCGCTAGGGAAGAGACCGTGAGGCCGAGGAAGAGGGCAACAGTAGCGAAATGCATGATTATTGTTGATTTGTTGGTTGGTTGGTGGTGGTCAAAAAAGACAGTTCAAGAATTACTGATTAGCGTGTTCGCACAGCGAATGACTTTGTAGCGAAGAGCAAGACTAACGATGCGATCAACGCGGAGTGAGTGAGGGGAGTCAAGAGAGGATGATGGACGATGTTGATGATTCTCCCAAAAACACAACCAAACTTCGGATATTTATCCTATGTTCTAGTGTTGCTGCAAGTCACTCTCGAAATTCTGCCAAGCCCAAGGACTCCGCTATCTTGGCTTCGCATGGCATTTCACGGCATTGACGTTGCGGCTCTGAGGCGCTGCGAGTTGCACGTCCGTCTGGCCGCTCGTTCGGGACAGGCGCGACACTACCGAGACATCACAGCCCCCGATGTGGAAGTCTAAGCGACCATATACAGGCGAACCGCGAGGTTGACCGCCTGCCTCGGCGGTTGCTCCCGCTCCAACTGATTGATTTCCGGGACGCAGTTGCCGTCTTACATTGACGAACCAAGCTTGATACCGAGCTTGATACTGCCAAGCTACGGCTCACACGAGTAAGTAGACGAGATTCTTCCTGTTCCAAACCGTTTGCCCGACCATTTCCACGAATGAAGATTATTGCCCGGCAAGAGATCTCGAAACTTGCTCGCTAAGAGATTGCAAAGGCTCTCGGCGAACATAGTCCACCCAAGTAAACGCTATGCGTGTTGAACTCTGGACACAAAACCCACCCAAATGCCGCTAATCTAAAACGCTGCCGCCAACCGAAGTGGTATATCGCGTGGAAGAAATGTGCTCACGCCCAATCATGCTCTACATGCTGTCTTCTCTCCACCGGCTCCGTACCTTGGCCCAGCTGTCCTTTTCCGCTTTGCCTCCCAGCTTCTCCATTCCTAAACCTCTCTCCACCCATTCCTGGCTACCCATCTCCACCAGTCTGCTCAAAGCGCGCGCGAAAGCGAAGCGTTCTTCGTCTCCGGTGAAAATAGACGAGTTCTTGAGCGTGGTCATGTTCATGCCGAGGTCATCCATCAGGCTCCGCATGGCGTCTGGAATGTTTTCTCCGTCGTCGCCTGCCTTATTCTCCTTCTTCGCTTCTTCTAGCTCATCATGTGTGATGAAAAGTTCATTGAGAGGGTTTGCAGTGGTGAGAACAAGCTTACCCTAGTGGATGTATCAGAAGACGCTTAAAATATGGTTGTATCACACTTGTCTGGGAGATAGCACCTACCCTACTCTCGTATACCGCATCAATAAAGGTGATGAACCTCCTAGCGAGATCACGGGATTTGTGGCTCATCCCCGGCACGTCGGTAATGATGAAAGCTTCGTAATTTTTCACAAGCTCCAGGTAGTCAGCAGCACCGGTCGCTCGGCCGATGATCTCGTCGAAAGTGAACATGGCCGCTTTCCCACTTGCCTTGGGAACGGTGATCTCACGACCCCAGACTTCGTGTTTGGCCACGTGCGGCGGATCATTTTCGAAGTCACCAAGGAAGCGGAACCAACGGTCTGCATGGGTTTTGGCTGATTCGTCAAGAGGGTGGTGGTACACTCCCGATGGCGGACGTGGAATCTTTCGGTAGTCCGTTTGCGAGTCAAGGTTGATGACGCGCAGGCGCGACTTGAGAAGTTGGATACACGGTATGAAGGATTCCCGTTGGATGCCGTTCTTGTACAAGTCATCCGGATGCCTGTTTGAGGTTGTTACGATCACGACACCGTGCGCCATCAGAGACTCGACCAGTCGTCTGAGAATCATAGCATCTGCAACATCGGTGCACTGAAATTCGTCGAAGCACAGGACTTGGCTCTGGGCTGCAATGTCGGCGGCCACGAAAGGAACGAGATCCAGATCGTTCCCGTGCTTCAACTTCATCTTATGCAGCTCTTTGTGCACTTGCTGCATGAAACCATGAAAATGTATCCTCGTCTTAGCCTTGATGTTCGTGGGCAGAGTATCGAAGAACAGATCCATCATCATGGTCTTCCCGCTACCAACGTCGCCGTACATGTATATGCCCTTGGGCAGGTTCTCCGGAATTACTGGCTTCCATCCCTCCTGTTTCGAGCCGAATAGAGAGCCAAAGAGAGACTTTTTCGGCGGCTGTAGGGATTCTAGCGTGGGGTGGACGACGGGAGGCGGGTTATAGCTGGCGAGTGTGACGTGAAGCGCCTGCAAGTTTTCGATGATGGCTGACTCGGGAGTGAGCTATGCTGCGGGTCCTGTTGCTAGTGGGGCGTACCTCGCTGGTGCTCGTCGTCGCGCAGGCGTCCAGCTTCTACGCGCGCGTTATACTCAGCCATAGGGCCGTGCTCGTACAGCTTTTCTGTTCCGCCAGCGTTAGACACGGCACCCGGTAGAGACTGAACGCGCAGACATACCATTTGACACGGCCTCGACGGTGGCCATGTGGCGCGCACAGCTCGTCCGAAAGCTGCGGGCGGCCGCCGGAGCGGATGCGCCAACGCGCCGGGGCAATGCCCAGCGCACCGGCGAGCGCTCAAGACGCAATGCTCTAATGCAGCGCGTACATGTAGATCTGCGCGCGCCCAGCTGGCGGCCGTACGCTATACGCGCCAGGGTATGGGGAGCGCGCAGGGTCCTTGAGACACTCATCTTCGTGGAACAAGAGCGGGCTCGTCTTGGTCGGAGGGTAGCGAGAGGCCTATGTCATAGGAGGCCAGCGCGCGAGATCCAGTCGGAAGCGAGGATGGGGAGGGAGGAGAGGGAGGGAGAAGGGTTCCTCGGCCGCCAGCATGTGAGAACGGGCGCCTGGGTGGGAGGGACGGCGGGCAAAGGTGAAACGGGCAGCGGGCAGGTTAAGCTCGGCCGGTGGACTCGGCTGCTGGTCTTGCAGCCGGTCCGCCGTCGGCTGTCCCTCGGCCCTACGTCATTGGCCGACTATAACAAACACTCTAATTCGCCTTAAACATCGGCTCTCGCTGAACTCTGTTTTATAGGCGCTGTCATTCCTGTGCTCAGAACCCCAACTACACCTCGAGGATCTCACACTAACCATGCTCCCGTTATTTGTAGCCTCGCGGCGCAGCCGAGTCCGCGCATCACGTGGAGCAGCAGGCAGTCGCCGAACTCAGCCGCCTGCAGATGTACTTCCCGAGCACCCTGCCCCAGGCAGCTAAGGCTTCAGCTCTCACCCACCATCGTTACTCGGTGCGAGGTCTGCCGGTCTCATCAACCCCACCACCCGCAAGCTCCAATTCTGGCATTTTTGAATCAAATTCTATCGCCCGATCTATGCGCCTGCCGTGCGCGGATGGGAGACGTGCTCTCGTAGCATAGCCCCATCCCCCCAGCAGAGCCTCTGCTCCCGGAGGCCGCACTTGACAGCAAAACCACCCAGCTCACGTCTGACTAACCTGGACTCTTGTACTTCAGCTTGGGCTGCTGACCCGTACCTTCCTTCACCTCGCCTGCCCAGTCTCCCACCAGCCGCCATCCCCGCCGCCTCACTTGTGCCTGGGGCCACCTTCATGGATGCTGGCTTATGCCATCACCTCCTACCAAGTGACTCGCATCCTTCCCAATGAGCTCCTCCAGAGGCTTTGCTGAATGGAGGGACCGCCAGAACGCGCAGTCATGGAACAATTACTATCTTGGCTTGGGATTCGAGCCGGTTGATACGCAGTCTGCTCTGTCCGTGGACGACTTCAACAACGATGTCAATCAGGTATGGCGACCTCTGTCGTCTTTCGCAGTTTGTTTTGACTCTTCATAGTCTGTAGCTTCGTCCAGCAGCTTTGACTACCGCCCCGCAGACGTCATCTCCCCGCCGACCAGCACCTACTCCCAGAGCCATGCCGGCGACCTTTGCGATCACAGTCTGTACGCATCCTACAACAATCCGCTGCCCTGGGTTTGCGACTATGCGACCAGCACAGATGGATGCGACCAGCCTGGTATCGACCCGCGACTACTTTTTCACGACGAAAACGCGCAACCAACACGAATCGATGTCCCGACCAGCCAACCGTTACCCGACGATACCAACTTGCTTGATATCCCGACCGAAGGCGCTTTGCGTCCGGATAGCTATGATTTTTCGGTGCCTCCTCTACCTGCAAGCACCCCGGAAATAAGGGTCGAGGGCGCCATGCAGTCATGGTTGCAAGAAACCTATAACGTGGGAGACAAATCCGGAAGTCCGTTACCACCTGCACAAACTGTGGCCATAACGATGCAGAAGACACATTTGGCGGTACCGTACCGTTCCAAGACCGATCCAGATGAGGATCTGCGTTCCGATAGCAGCATCACGACTTCTTGCACAGGCCACTCCCATTATTCTTGTCCCGAGTGTCCCAAGTCCTTCCACAACAAAGACGATCTGAGGTACGTTTTTCAGTCGCCGTAGCATTTCAGTTCGCTAACGTAGTCCTCAGGCGTCACAGGAGGTACCACGACCCGGCTAAGAAGCACGTGTGCCGTCGCTGCGGCAAGAGCTTTGTCCATCCTAAGGATCTTCGGCGCCACTGGAAAACCCACGATGCAACTAGTTCCGGCATCGAGTGTCCTGTGGATGATTGTGCGACTATGATTGGCCGACTTGATAATCTCAAGCGGCATGTAATGAAGCAGCACAACGGATTCGATTTTGATTCCTGTCCGCTTTTCCAAGTGAGCAACCCGCTCCCTCGTCGATCCCGGTGATCAAATCCCATGTGCGCGCAGCAACAGAGGGGCGTTGAAAATACGGATCCAATTTGGCGTTTGGATCGTGTAGATGAGTTTGGGCTTTTGCATCATGATTGGTGGAAAGGCACGGCATAATTGGTCGGTAAGGACGGGCGTACTCGTACTTCGCATATCGTATACGTATGATGGGGTGCAGATGAGCATCTGGGACTGGCGTTAGCAGGCTTTCCCTTATCATGTACATATAGCGCTTATCTCATTCGGACTAATCCTATTTCTATGCAGGGCAAGACAATTAGAAGTTACCTACGAACCTGTCATAGTACCGCTGTTTAGTTGGTATCGATGGACAACTGAAGCTGTGGTCTGGATGTAAGTCTCACTCTTCCTGGGTGTGATAGTTACCATATACCAAAGGCCTCAGACACAATTGATTCCCGTGCACGTAGTATTGCAGACAGGCCAGATAACGGAAGGTCGTACACTTAGATGGTCAACATCTTAGACAAGCTGAGAGTCGGCTTCCAATGGCTTTGCGGAGCGATTCGGCGAGTCAGACCGCCGATACGCCAGATCCCGGATCTGCACGTGGGACGTGGCCAAGGTTGGGGGCGCTCACAAAGTCGGCAATCCTAGCGCCACGGCTTGACACCCGCTACGCAGCCGGCGCTGCTGGTCAAACTGGCGATTTTAATTCTTACGAGCGGCCACTTCAGCCAGCCGGACAGATCTACGCTCGACCTAGGCTAGCGCGACTCTTTCGGCCTTGGCACTGACACAATGAGGCACGCGAGCAGACGCCATCCCTGTCCATTCCGGAGACGCGTGTACCGGGCTGGCCATTATTGCGGTCCGACGCCTGAAGGGGGAGGCTGCCTGGGGGCCAGGTCCACATTCACAGCCCTGTCAGCATGTGCCGTTCCCCGTCACCAACATCGCCAAGCGGCTTCCCTCTCCTCCATCCTCCGCTGCCGCCCGCTCTCGCTCCTCCTGTCTTTACTGCCGTCCTTCTCTTCGACCCCATTGACTGTACATACGGCCCATCCGACGTGTTCCGGCAAGACCGACGCCCTCGAGTGCAGCCGCGAAAATGAAGCTGGACACAATCAAATACCCCGTCGAGGAACCAGTATGGAACAGCAAGCCCGCGTGGGTTTTGCCTGGCTGGGCTGAGCCTCTGGTACGTGGAATCAAAGTCGATGCCTGAGAAATATCGTTGAAGCTGACGGTTTTTCTGTAGATGGTGGCCTCGATCCTCTTCGGTGCAATGTACATGACAAGGCGGAAGGGCTATTCGATACGCCGTAAGCCGAGGGGGTATAAGTCTATACTGGACGACGAGCCTGGATCTGGCCGCTCGAGCGACGAGTTGCTGCGCTACGACTCCGAGAACGAGGATGATGCCCAGGACCCCATCGCTGCGTCGAAGCATCTGCCAAAGCAGCGGAACTGCTGCTGCGGCATCGTCGTGCAGACCCCCAACACCTCGCGCTTCAAGAACAACATCCACAGTCGCATCCTTCAGAAGTTCCCGTTCCTGATAGAGATGTTCTACTGGATTATCAACTACGCCTTCTACCGCATGACGGCCATCACCTCACAGCGCATCTTCGCGAAGACTGGTATCTGGAACGTTGCGCAGGAGCATGGCATAAACGTCCTCGAGTTCGAGCACTTGAGCGGATTCAGTTGGCTCTTCCCCGTTCAGGAACGTCAGGTTCAGCAATGGTTCATGCACGGCCACCAGGATGCTCTGACTGCACTGAACAAGGCGTATGCGCTGATCCATATTCCGGGTACTGTTGGGTAAGGATCTGCAATTTCCGTGACAATCTCCAGTTGAGCCGCAGTTAACATGTGGTCCAGGTTTATTTGCTGGTACTACTACATCGCTCCGTCGCACCCCACGTTTGCCATCGCTCGCCGAACCATGACTTTGACCAACTTCCTCGCCTTCATAACCTTCATCTTCTACCCATGCATGCCGCCGCGTCTCCTGCCGAGAGAGTATGGTTTCCTGGATACCGTCCGCCACGATGATGCCCAGAGTGTGTGGATGAGCGGCAAGTACGTCAACTCGCTCGCGGCCATGCCGTCGATGCACTTTGGCTACTCGTTCTGTATCGGTATGACGCTCATCTATCACTCTGGTCTTTTCCGCCGGACTCTGGAGCGCGGCGAGATGCGCAAGTCAGCATTCTGGAAGGTCTTCTACCTGCTTGTTGGAATCGGCTACCCGTCTTTCATCCTGACCGTTATCGTGGCCACGGCGAATCACTACTTCCTGGATGCGGTCGTTGCAACCTGCTATGTCTTCATCGCCTACGCCTGCAACCAGATCTTCTTTGTCTTCCTGCCGCTTGAGGATTGGTTCTTGTGGCTCCTGCGTGCGGAGAAGCCGATCCCCTCGACTGGTGAGAGGTTTAGGGAGCGTGGCGGCAGGATCTAAAAATGTATATAATGTTCAGAAGCACTGATATGAGGCGTTCATTGGGTTGCACATATAGCGTGTACATATTTTGTTCATTTGGCCGTTGGACGGGCTAACTGATAGTATATTTGTCCTAATTACCCGAATATTCAATTCGCGTTATAGCATACACATACAAGTTGCACTGCATGTTTTACTAGAGATAGGACCTCGAGATTGCGTACGCCCGAATTTGACAAGGACGCAGGTACATGCGTTGCCAAGACTTGGTTGAGCTCCCGGAAGACCAGGGACCAAGCTCTCTTGCGGGCAGAGAGCTTCGATGTACCGGCTCAGCCAGCCTCCACTTCCCCAAACCAGACCACCAGCCACGGTCATTTTTCCCTACAGTCGCGCGCGACTCCACCTTCCCTTCGATTCTTTCATCGCACTTGACAGCAATTGAGCTTATTTTCGAGCTCGCTGCTTTCACGCTCACCCCCCGAACATGCGTCTTTGCACGAACACGTCGAACCCATAACTGTCGCACCAACCCACGAAACCCGAGCTGGAAGAAATATTATTTTTGGTTACCTCGGCGCAATGGCGGACCAACAATCGAGCAACACCCCCCTCGAGGGTACGGCCGCCGCCGACGTCGAAATGGGCGGCAGCGGCGACTTTGCGGGCGACGACACGAAGATGCCGCCTGAGCAGCAGCCACACGGCGGCGGTGGTGACGACGTGGTTGAGATGGGAGAGATCGAGCCCGAAACGCCCAGATTCGTCAAGTTCCTGGAGTAAGAGCCCCGGAATATGCCCACAGGCATTTCACAGCACCGCCCCCCAAGGCTGCGCTCACCGCTCAAGAACCAATTGATGTTGGGGATAGGAAAAGGCGGGTCTGCTGATGATGGTTCTTTCTATTCCATAGCTACCTCAAGTCCCCCATCATCGAGCTGCTCGTCGGCAAGGGCGAGGAGCAGACGCTGCTCACCGCGCACCAAGCCCTGCTCACCAAATCGCCCTTCTTCGAGCAGCAATGCGCCGAATTCAGCGGCAACGACGCCGTAAGCCCTGATCTACCCTGCCCACACCCGTTTACCCCGGCACCCGCCTTTCTAACATCCACGCCCGCCACCAGCAGCGCCGCATCGCGCTCGAGGACGAAGACCTCGACGCCATGGGCTCTCTCCTCGAATATCTCTACCATGGCGAATACTTCCCCAAACGCCTGACGCACGATAGAGACTCGAGGCTCGAGTCGGACCCGACAGCGCCCTCGCCAGACACCGACGGCGTCTCGCTCCTCAAGCACGCCCGCGTCTACACGCTCGCCGACAAGTTCGGCCTGCCCGACCTCAAGTCGCTCGCGCACAGCAAGATCCACCGCACCGAATCCACCGCCCGCGGCGAGATCGCCTACGCCCGATACGTCTATGCCAACACCTCGCCCGAGGACAGCACGATCAGGAAGCCCGTCGCCGCGTACTGGGCGCACCGCAGCCATGTGCTCAGGCACCAGGCGGAGCCCGAGTTCAGGGCCATGTGTCTCGAGTTCCCGCAGTTTGGCTTCGATGTGCTGAGCTTGGTGCTGGATGCGAAGGAGAAGAGGAGCCAAGCGAGGGGTGAGGCGGCTGGTGAGCCGGTGGTTGGGGTCGCGGCGTCGTCGAGTGCGGGTGCGGCGGAGGCGCCGAGGAGTGCGCGGAAGAGGGCGAGGGCCAGTCATGGCTGAAACCTCATTATCTCTTTTTTTCTTCCCCCTCCCCAGGTTATCGGCGCTGTGCTGCGGGACGCGGGAAAGACGGAAATGTCTGTTTGTTCTTTGCTACTCGCATTGCGATACGAAGTCTTCGGAGGGAATTTCTCTTGTAGAATCTTTTGCGGATGTGTTAGGATGGTTCGAGCCGGATTTGACAACTGACGACCTCCGTTGGGCTCTCAATACTTCGTCTCTTTACTGGCAAGCGGAGTGGGAGACTTGATGGTGCTGCAAGAGAAAGAAAAAAAAGAAGAAAAAGGGAACGCGTGGAGGCCGAGAAGGGGAGTATTGGAGAGGGACATCGCTTGCCCCGGGGATAGCAGTTCAACATATTGAGGGGGATACCACCACATCTCTTCCCCCTGTCATCTGAGATGTCTGAAGAGCAAACCAAGAGATCCTTCGCATATGGATGGAAAAGAAAGGATCGGGATATGTGGTAAAGGAAGGGGGTACGGTTGTCTTCAAACAACTGCGCGGTGTCTTATTACTCTCAACAGAGTATTATCAGACGCCCTTTTCATTCCACATCCTTCGGTCCGTTTTCATCTTTTCACTACCTTTTCGCGTAAGATGTTAAACGACTTGGGGCCGGGGAATGGTCAGAGTCGTCTGAGAACAGGCATGGTTTGGCGGTCATTATTATCTGATGACCTACTCACGCCCTGCTGACTTATTGTAATAGTCCCTGAGAGCATAGGAGCGACTCCTGATTCCTGATGAGTGTACGGTGTCTTAGTTATCACCGCATGTGAATGTATACATAATTTTCCACTTTCAGTTCGAGCTGCAAAAGTAAAGTTGGAGCAGAGAACCTCCAAAAGAGGAGACCATGATGGATTCAGCACCTTGGCTGGCGGTTCAGAAGTAAAAAGCAACCCATAGCTCTCTATCTAATACAACACATCGACGCCATGTGTAAAGGGGAGGTGTTTTATTTTTAGAATTCCGTGAAATGAATCCTCTCCCACGTCTCATTATCAAGCTCCGTGACACGTTATCCCGCCTACCCACACTCTACGAAGTCTCCCTGACGACCTTGTCGATGGCCTTAGCGACATACTCGACGTTCTTGGTGTTCAAACCAGCCATCGAGATACGGCCATTCTTGGTCATGTAAACGTGGGCGTCGGAGCGGATCTTCAGGACCTGCTGCTCCGTCAGGCCGGTGAAGCTGAACATGCCGATCTGGTCAGTGATGTGATTCCAGGTGCCGGGGGTGCCGAGCTCCTCTAGCTTGCCACGCAGTGCCTTGCGCATATCGATAATGCGGCCGCTCATGGTGCGCAGGTTGTCTTTCCACTGTTCGAACAGCGCCGGGTCGTTAAGCACCGTCGACGCTATGCGCGCGCCGTATGCGGGCGGGTTGCTGATCTCGGAGCGCTGTAGGATCTTGAGCTGCGAGTCGACGCGCTCGACGACGTCGCTGGCGTTGGGACCCGGTGCGGTGACGAAGTGGAAGCAGCCGGCGCGCTCGCCGTACAAACCGAAGTTCTTGGCGTACGATTGTGCTACGACCAGCTCAAAGCCCTGCTCAACGAAGTAACGGATAGCCCAGCCGTCCTTGTCCAGGTCGCCGGACGCAAAGCCCTGATATGCGGTGTCGAAGAAGGGGAAGTGGTTCTTCTCGCGGATCACCTGAGCGATGGCCTTCCATTGCTCTTGTGTGGGGTCAACACCGGTAGGGTTGTGGGCGCATGCGTGGAGAAGGATGATGCTGCCCTCGGGGGCAGCCTTGATGCCGGAGAGCATGCCATCGAAGTCGAGACCGCGGGTCTGGGGCGAGAAGTAAGGGTACGTCTTGACAGGGAAGGCAACATTGGTGAAGATCTGGTGGTGGTTGGCCCAAGTGGGATTCGAGAAGAAGACGGTCCTGTTCTGGTTCTGGTTGTAGAACTTGGCGAGGAAGAGGGCGCCCAGGTGCACGGCACCCGTGCCGGAAATGGTCTGCAAGCTGGTGACCTGTGATGGCGGAGCGCCGTGTCAGTGGGCATTTCCATGACTAATTGTGTGTCAAGCATGCATGCAGCAAGGCGGCACAGGGTTTCACAGCCAAGGAACACGTACGCGCTTCTCGGCAATGGCAGGACTGTCGCTTCCCAGTATCAGCTTCTGCGAGGCAGAAGTGAACTGCGGCATGCCCGCGATGGGCAGGTACTCGTGGTTGAGCTCGGGGTCATTGCGGAGGATGTCGTCAGCCTATAGGATCGCTTCCAGTCAGCATGGACGATTGCGCATTGATACGGGGCGGGGCAGGAGGGGTCTCCGATGACAGCTCCAGCAGCATTGTTAGCAGCAACAGACATCTGAACACATGCGGGATTGAAGCAGCCACATATACGCGTGCGTTCCTGACAATTCTGAATATCTACATCCAGATGACTGCTTCAAATCTTCCGTGTGCGCCCAAACGTCTGTTGGTGCAGGACAGTCCGGTCAACGCGGGGTTCAAGCTCACCTTCTTGACGACCGGTAGCACCCAAGGCTTTGCGTTGTCGTCCCTGTACGCGCCGATGCCCAGGTCAACCTTCTGTGGGTGCGAGTCGGCGCGGTAGGCGGCCATCAGGCCGAAGAGCGGATCCTCGGGAGCTTTGGGCACGACATCGGCCTGGAAAACGGTGGTCTTGGCGGGAGACATGTGTGCGGAGATCTGCTGCAGGCGCGAGCGGGAGGAGGTGGTTGGGACGGCGGCGGTAGGGTCTGCAGAAGCTGGAGGGGGGGATGTTGGTGGTGGCATGATGGGCTATAAATGTAGGGCAGCTCTCCGCGTTCCGTCTACCCCGGAGTGATCGGCTTATCGATTGAGCGAGCAGCAGCTGACTCCGCAGTACCGCCCCGTAACTAGCGCCGCAGGGCAGGTGCGACCGGTCGACCGCAAAGGAAATGTCTGGCGCTGGCGCCTGACTGTCTCAGTTTTCCGGGTGGAAGGATGCACGGAGCAAAGGGAGGACACGATGACGGGGAATGGGCTGAGGATGTGGAGCGGCTCCGGTGGGAATGGGGGACCTGTGCCTGGGAGGCTTGCAAGTTTATAACAGCCGTCACGCGAGGCTCGGGTCTATCAGGGTTCACGCTCATGGCCCGGATACCGAGGTCCTCCGGCCACTGATAGTTCATTCTCCCCAGATCAGCTCTTGGTCGTCCATCACGCGCCGGTCCCTCATCCGCGACCTCGCGTAGTCACGCTGTTCACATGCAAATCCCGTCGCCACAGAAGGTTACTCCAGCCGATCATCAACGTCATCTTCCCTTCACCGAACACCACTGTGTGAGAAGGTGAGGAAGCGCATGCCCGAAGAGACTGGCAACCTCCCCATTCGGATTTCCACTACAAGTTCGTATTGGTGAATGGGGATTGTTACGCGATCATGACAAATCCATCAAGCTCCGGTGGATGGCAGACTCCCTACCTTCGGCTTCCCTCTAGGCAACGTTGGAAAGAGGCAGTGGTAACTTCGCATACAGACGTGGATGTAAATAGAGTCTTATGAACACTTAACATCCGCAGTAGAATCCCGCTCTCCTTGGGCCGGCAGGACTCGCGCTGCTGGATCATTGTTCAGAACCTTCTTAATGCAGTGTTGCGTTTTATGGCTGAAGATTGTAGGGATGCGAACGATCCTCAAAGCCCGGTTGATTCCCATTTGCTACCTCATATAAGCAGATCCCACACCACCAGTGTGCCGCACATCGCGCACGTCGCATAAAAGATCGCTTGTGCTATGCTCCTCCTTTCCGTTGCCCTCTTGAGCTCCTTGTTACCGCTGCCCACATTTTCCGCAGTAAGTTGTGAGTCCTGCACCAGCTGATCGATCTGTGCTTGTTGCTCGAACAGATTGGTCGCCAGCGTGCTTTGCAATTCCGATATCTCGAGCAGCGATCGTTCCGTGGCCCTGACGTCCTTCATCAGCCTGATACTTCAGTGGAAGTCGTTAAAGATGATAGCCTACCGTACTTTATCAAGCGTGTCTTCGTAATGCTTGAGCATGTCCTGGTTCTCCTCCGCAAAGAGCTGCAGCTGTGCCTCGCTCAACTGCTGCTCCACCTGCTTTCCGCTCGAGTCATCCAGAGCCGCGGCCCTGGAACCACTTCCTGCCTTATGATCTCCACTCGGATCGTCCATGGGAGGCATTGTGGCTCCGCGCGTCTTGTATAGTACGCTTTTGCTCTTCTCACGCTCCCGTTCCAACCTAATCTCCATCATTGAAGCCTGAAATGCGCCGGTCTCCTCAAGTTTGCGGTTGAGAAACCAAATGACGCCATCTCGATGTATCTTAATCGTGTTCTGCTTTGCCTCTTCCAGCTCCTCCTCTGGGCTTTTCGCCGTAATAGCGCCTCCGGCCGCCCATCTTCCGAGCGCGCCTAGTCCCTTGCTCGCGCGCTTCCGCAGCGCAATTGTCTCATCTGCGGACTGCCGCACCTTTTCTGCATCGGCGAGGTTCTTGATAGCGCCGGTCAGCTCACGGAGCAGCTGCTTGGTCTCGGCATCGATTTGCTCGCGTTGCGCGTCGGTCAGGTACTTGCGCTCCTTCTCGGATCGCGGTATCGAGGATGAGGAATCGATGCGGGCAAGCTTCCGTCGCGGCGGATGTGCGGCAGACAGGTAGGACTGGCGAATGGAGTGGAGGTAGTGATTAAGCTCGGAGATGTGTTTGTTCTATGTTGGCGTTAGAGGACTGGGATGACGCCAATCGTAGGAGCCAACTAACGATGCGATAAGCCTCCTTCAGGAAGGCCTCGACGCTGTCCAGGTCGAATTTCTGGGGCTTCACGGGCGGCTTATCATGCCGACGCAGGGACTCGTTGAAGACAGGAGTGAGGTCCATGGTGCGGTGGGTAGCGGGGAAGCTCAGGGCAAGGTCAACGTAGCCGCATGCAAGCTTGATCGCGATGCTTGGCGGCCGCCAGCTTTATCTCCGCCCTATGGCCGGCCTCGTCCCCCAGCGGCAAAACGGCACACACCTTTCTTACCCAGACCCGCCGCCCATTCGTCGCCGTGTCTTGCTACCGCCTTCCGCCCGCCATGCTTGTCCGATATGGCGCCAAATGCCGCTTCTGCATTCACCCGCCCCAGACCCACCGATATCGGGTTAGGGCCTGATAGCCGTCCCCCTCGCTATGCTCCATATACTCCGTCTGTGCCCCAGATGGCATCTCTTCTTAACTCTTCTTTTCTCCTGGCCGGGGTCATGAGCGGTGCGCTCGCCTTCCCAAAAATTTCCCGCAAAGTCTTTGGTTGAATCTCCACTATGGCATCACCATCAGAACTCCACACACTCGATAAAGCCGAGCACGCTATCACTGCGCTAGAGGGCAGGAGTGAGTTGGAAATTTCCGCCCCCGCCGACACTCAGGAATCTACTCCGGAACATGGACGCGAGAGGAGCTTGAACGAGGAAAAGACTGCTACTGCAACCAGCCATGCATCTCCAACATCCTCGCGTAGAGCTTCCACTTCGGCCGAACAGGGGAATCCCCGACGAGATCTCGAAAGAGCAACAACTGCTGCATCAGGACCCGCCTACTCGGTTTTCCCACGCAAGATGAAGCTGTTCATCGTCTTCATGGTCGCCTGGGGAGGTTTCTTCTCCCCGCTCTCGGCAAATATCTTCTACCCAGCACTCAACACTTTGAGCTCCGAGCTCCATGTAACCGATGAGTTGATCAACTTGACTCTTACCACGTACTCCATTTTCCAAGGTCTGGCTCCTACCATTTTTGGCGACCTCGCGGACATGGCTGGGAGAAGACCTGCATATATCATAGGCTTCATCATATACATTGGAGCATGCATTGGCATTGCTCTCCAGGACTCGTACGCTGCTCTAATGGTCCTCCGCTGCTTGCAGAGCACTGGAAGCAGTGGCATGATAGCTCTGGCGAACGGCGTCGTAGCAGATGTTGCTACTGTCGCCGAACGCGGGACCTGGATGGGCTGGGCAACGGGCCCGATGATGATCGGGCCTGCAGCTGGACCTGTCATTGGAGGTCTGCTTGCCCAGTTCCTGGGCTGGCGCTCAATCTTCTGGTTCCTGGTCATTATGGCCGGGATCTACCTTATTGTCTTCACAATCGTTTTCCCGGAGACTGGGCGTAATGTCGTAGGCAATGGCTCCATCCCTCCTCAGGGCTGGAACATGTCCGTCCTCAACTGGCTCTCCGCCCGCAAAGCCGCCAGCACCAGCGACAGCCTCTCCCGCACCACCTCCCGCGAGAGCGCCCGCCTCGCCCAACAACGCCTCGCGCACTCCCGCAAGCTACGCTGGCCCAACCCTCTCAACACCATGAAGCTCATCAAGGAGCCCGACGTTGGGCTCCTCCTTATCTATAACTCTCTCGTCGTAAGTCCCGCTGTCCCCTTTCTCCAACTCAAAACTGCAGCCAACACACGCGCGCCCAACCCACACAGTACACTGCTTTCATGAATGTCGCGTCCTCCGTCCCCTTCCTTTTCGCCAGCACCTACTCCTTCAATGACCTCCAAATCGGCCTCGCATTCATCCCCTTCGGCACCGGCGCTCTGCTCGCGCCCCTTGTCAATGGCCGCCTCCTCGACTGGAACTACCGCCGCACGGCAGTTCGCATCGGCATGACTATCGACCGCAAGCGCGGCGACGATCTGCGAGCGTTTCCCATCGAGCGCGCCCGCATCGAGGTGGCCGCCCCGCTGCTGTGCGTCGGCCTAGCCGCGCTAACTGCCTATGGTTGGGTCATGGATGTCGAGACGCATCTGGCGGCGCCGCTGGTGCTGTTCTTCATCATGGGCCTGACGCTGACCGGCACGTTTAACGTGCTTAATTTGATGTTGGTTGATTTTTACCCGCTAGCGCCCGCGACGGCGACCGCAGCGAATAATTTGGTGAGGTGTTTGGTGGGTGCAGGGGGCTCAGCGGTGGTTATTTTGATGATTAAGCGGATGGGAAGGGGTTGGTGTTTTACATTTCATACGTTGGTGGTGGCAGCAGCTAGTCCGATATTGTGGGTGCTGGTGCAGAAGGGCCCCGAGTGGAGGGAGAATAGGAGGGTTAAGGCAGAGGAGGCGAGGAGGAGGAAGGAGGGCCTGGGGAGGGTGAGGGAAAGGGAGGATGAGGAGAGGATCGAAAAGGGGGATTAGGACAAGAATGAGGGAAAGAGGTAGGAGATAATTGAGAAATGGTGTATCACTAACTTTTAGTACGCCAAGATATCCAAATCGAATCCAAAGATTCCGCTAGCAGCAGCAGTAAAGACAACCCTATTATTAAGAGGTCTAAACCAAACCAGACGCTGTTTAGCGAGAACGTTGCGTTGTTGTTGCTATGATGTGGCTCGCTCGTCACTTTATCCCTTAAAATATTCATACTTCCAATAATGGGGAGTGATATTCGACATAGTGCCATACCAGGACTGCGTAAAACACTGCCAGACCATGTAAACGAGACCTAAGTTGGTCAGCGCGCAGCGTACTCTCCAGTGGAAAGTCCTGTAGGATTTGCCGTGGTGTGAGCGTGATTCAGAACAATCCTCATAACTCATGAATTTCGCTTTCTGCTCCGTTCCTAGAATTTCTATGGCAGACTCTCTAAGGGTATTATTGTTGTATTTAATGTTTTTCGAGGGCGAGCCTTGGTAGCGCTACACTGCAGGAAAGGACCATGCCATCTTCTGGCCCAACCTCCCCACGCTTCCTGGCGCATCAGCAAACCACTTCTGCATCCAATCCGCGCCGTAGACTGGCTTGTGACAGATTTCACTAGCAAAAGCTGCGGTTTTTGCGCACTGTCAATCCGGACGGTCAAACCTGTGACCGTTGCACACGTCTCTCTGCTGAGTGTGTTTATGGTCCTGCGTCTTGCATCGGCCACCCACGTCTCCGTCTATCGACCTCAGGACGAATCAGCAAGCGAAAGCAGTACCGAGCACGGACGCCGACAGCGAAGGATGCGGCACCCCATGGCCCCAACTTTGCGAAAAGAGTCACCTCAGCCCGCCGCAGTATCCGCGCCTGAGCAGGATCCCATGGACACGAGTACGGTTAAGGAGTTCGAGATGGATGACGCTTCCAACTATGACTTTCTCGAGTTTCTTAATGACCCAATTCCTTTTGACCCCATCAACACGGAAATATTGATCCTGGAGTACCTTCGGGTTTCTCCGGCGGAGCTATTGACGATACGAACTGGCGAGATCCGCTTCCACAGCGGATGGAGACCTCATGAAACTGGGAACGAGATGTGCAAGATGTAGTTGATTGATGATGGAATGCCTTCCAACGGCAGCTATCTACTATCTGCACTACGGTGTCCTCCTTCCCTGGGCGGCCCAAGGCCGCTGCCAGCCCCGGAGAAGGACTTCCTCCCAACCAAATACCGCATCCTGACACGAACGTTGCTGCTCGAGAAGGTCCTTGCTTATCCGTGCCTGAGGATCGCGTCCGGGAATTGACGTCCATAAGCCTTGCATTACACGAACATTTGGAGATGGTGGGGAATGGTAGGGGAGACTCGCAAGTGGACTCGCAAGTGACCACCTCAAGGCTTCGAGAATACTCCATTCGAGATATGCTTGAGTGCACGTAGAAGCTCGTGTCCATTTTCGAAGGGTTGGCCAATGGATCAACCACGCCTGACACGTCGTCCGATTCGGCTTTCTTCAGCGAGTATGGTCTTTTAAACGGCCCAAGCAGTGGCTTGCCCCTGTCTCCCAGGGGCTCATCTACGGTAAGAAGTTTAGCAGGCGGATCAACCCCTGACTACAGGAATACTTCCTCTGCCCCCATCGAAAAGCCCGGCACATCGACCACCAATATTAAAACATTCTCGAGCACCGCAGGATCCGCACCCCCGCGTTAGGTCTCCACCTCCGCAGGGAAGACCGACACTTTGGTGGTACTCCTCATGCTCTCATGCCACTTTGCTCTCATCCGCCTTTACACCATGTTCTGCTCAGATTTACGGGAATTCCTTCTTTCACGCTCGCCAACGCAGGTTGGGCGCCTATTTCCAGAACTGAAGCTCGGATCCTTCCAGGTTCCTGCCGGGATGGAGGTGGAAACCTTGCTCGTTGTGCAAGTTTGTACCCACATGCTGGATCGGCTGCATAAGGCACTTAGGGACTGTGCTACTGCCGGGTTGATCAATTTCACTTTGATGCATGCCGTGCAGATTCATGAAGCGATGGAGGCGCAAAGGGATGGCATGGATGTGCGGAGAGGTATATCCACAATAACGAAAGACATCAGGAGACTTCTCAGGCAGAAAATAGCTACATAAAAATGTTCAGAATTCGAAAGTATTGGAATGCGAAAGAATACCGAATCAGTGGTCAATGCTTTCAGAGCAAGTTTAACCAAAAGCACAAGCGAACTGGAGAAGCTTGCCTAATCAAGGACAACAGGGCTGCCGGATACAGATTACTATCGACCGATCTGAAACCCAGAGGGTTCTGTCGGCACCCGATGTTATCTTCACCATATGTATTTCATGCCCTACTTAGCACGTTCGGCATATTTTGTATGATGTACACACTAAGGGATATATCTGGACGAGGAAGCAGCAAAATAAAAAGAAATATAACAAACCCGGTAAGTAGAGTTTATAGGACACACAGGTACAGTAAGACATCTTACATGTTCACTGGCGAAAGAGGGTAATCGACACAAGAGACCAGGATCTTTGACAGATACTGCTCTCCATCTAAGTAACCTTTACACATGACCAATCACTTCCGCTGCAGCATCACGTAGATAAACCAACAAGCAACCTCCTCATCCTTGTGTTGTTCAAGAAACACTCTCTTGGTCCTCCTCACCCACTCCAACATCTCCTCCGCTCTCACCACCTCTACCTCCTTCGTCAAATACCCCGCCTCGACTGCCATAAGCCAGTCCACTACCGCCCCCACATACCACGCGCTCCCTCTCTCCCTCCTCTCAGTCCTTTCCCCCACCGCCCACTCCACCTCAATCTGTCCCAACGCTTCCCTCACCTCCTTAACCGACCGCTCATATTTCGGCAACTCGAACGCCCGCACCACCGGTACCGGCACCACGCCCTCCGCCACCATCGCACCTAACGCACCCCGACACGCACCCACCAGGCCGCCGTGGTTGCGCTCGCCTGACCCCGCGCGCCCGACGAACGACAGCACCAGCGCGCCGGCACGCACCACTTCCGCCGCACGCTGCCGCAGAAAGGTGACGAGATCAGCGTGCGCCTGAGCGCGCAGCGCCGCTGTGTGGGCGCACGGCGGCGCGTGGTGCAGGTGGTGCAGGACGGCGAGGGAGAAGGCGAGGTGCGCGGTGGAGGGGGTGAGGGAAGCAGTGTAGAAGAAGGCCGGGACCATGCTGGTGTAGGCGTGGAAGGGGTGTTCGGGAGGGAAGTGCTGAGGGTGTTGGCGAGAGTGTTGAAGTCGTTGTTGGGGCGGTCAGTGAGAATGAGGTGAACGTAAAGGGTGAAAGGGTGTGCCCGGGTGATTACGGTAGTGAATGGAAAGATCCTGGGGGATTTATGAGTGGGTGTAATAGAGTTGGAGGTGGGGAGACGTACGAGTTGCGGCCTTGGGCGGAGCCGTATTCAACAATTGTCAATGGGGCTTTGGTGTCTCTCGTGTGTAGCGCATATCCCTAGAAGGGCATAGGACTTTAGGAACTAGGCTACCAATGGAATTAAGAGTAAGTAGCGCGTATTTCGCTATACAAGTGTGCAAAGTGCTATACTGCACGATAAGAGTGTACATATTATGTAATCCAGTACTGACTCCCATTGATTCTTCATGGCCAGTTTAACAGACAACCGAGGCTCGGAGAAATACAAATAAAAACATTCTTGCCACTCCTGTTGTTCAGTTAACCAGAGATGTCTCCACGAAGCCATTTAAATGCCAAGAATATGCCCAATTGCCAAGAAATCAGCGAAGGTTAATTGTGCGAAAGGCCTCTGATTACTCATATGTCGTCGGCGAACACTTGACGTCAGGATATTGAATTACTTATCAGACGAAAAGACAATTCACATGTAATTGCGGGAATTTAAAGCGGCAGCGGCCATCGCAGGAGACCCACAATACTACTTTCAGATTTACACACATCATGTCTTTCCTCACTGCAAGCGGCGCATTCCCACCGATTAAACCCACCACATCACACGATGTCACGGCCGAAGAACGCAGTACCGCCGTAGACTTCGTTAACCGCGTCAACTATCTCTTCGAAGAGTTCGACCACGCCAAAATTGTCTCCGCTTTCCTCCCGGACGCCATTGCCTACCATACGCACGGCACGATCCGTGGCCACTCCGGGCTGAAGACATTCTTGGAGAAAGACTACCCCTACCTCATCCCTGGCGTGACTCGGCATGCAACAAATCATATCGTAGATCGGGACGATGAGACAGGCGGGGTTGTGGTACGCTACCACACTCAGCTTGTGCGCTTTGCGTGGCCGAGGGATGCGGACAGGGTGAGGGGCATGACCGCCGAGGCGGTTGGGAGCACGGATGGCTTACCTGCCATTTGGGTCTGGTCGCCGGTGATTGACCGGCTCAAGATGACGGAGGCGGGGTGGAAGATTCATGAGAAGTATATCGGGGGGTCCGTGATCAACAAGAACCTCACTCCGAGCCCGTCGGAGTCATTGATCGGATGAACTTCTCCTTTCGGTGTTATTCATGACACTAAATTTTCTGACGAATGAAGAACGAATAGTTGATATCTGTTCCATCTCTCTATTCTACGAGGTCGGTTCTAGAAGCATTGAAGCAGCAAGCGCACGCACATGAGCGGTGAATGCGTCATTTGTTCTGACCTAAATTTTCAGACAAGCTTATAGCATTTATGTCGGGATGATTGCTTCGGTTCCCCATCTCAAGGGCAGTCTGCAATGATTCTGAAGCCGGCCTCATTACTTAACTGGGTCCCTTTGCACCCACTGTTCCCAGGTATTGGCTAAACAAATACACTGTAAAGTTTTGCAACTACATTCTCCAGGATAATTTGTGTCTATATCCTGATCAACCTCGAAATTCGGGGTTATAGCTCTGCCTGTGCTCTTTTCCGTTATTATAATATCTATTTATTCCTCAGCGGAGATTATGTAAGTCTCCTTCTTCGGTGCACTCCAGAATAGCCGCCTTCCAGAACTCGAATGTACGATCTATGCATGCTAAGGGGAGAGGCAGAGGTCCGGGTGACGGGCTGCTTCGCATTCGGAACCTCTGGTGTAAGCGGCCGAAGCGGAAGCCACCAGTTAGAGCCCTAGAACTCGTGGAGAACAGGCATAGAGCACTGTTTAAATAAATCAAGGTCTGTAAAGGCAGATATTGCGCTTGAGGTCGCCATGTTCTTGCTCTATGGCAATAGAGAATCCGGTGTAGCGCCGGCAATAAGTGACAGCGTCCGAAGAAGCTGTGGCCTACTTTTGTTCTCGAGGAAAAGCGCATGCGTCGCGGGTGCGGAGACCGCGGCTGCACCGCCATCGTGCATGACAGACTTTGACCAATACCAAGAGATCATCCCCAAAGAGGCCGTGGCCCTTCAGGAATTGGACCATGAAGGGAGGTGAGAGTGAGCGGCTGCCAGTAGCATCGAGCGGCGTCGCGGCGGGTCACTCCTAGAGCAAGCCCAGCAGCAAATCAAGCGTAGGGACAGGTAAGGGATCGAAGCAGACAGCCACATATGGGCGCTCATAGACACTGATAATTCCCGCGTCTAGTCACCTGCTTCAACACCATGTGTGGGGGGCCGGTGCGTGCGTTCGCAACACCAGAGTGACACGACACGGCGGCCTCACCTGCCCGGAGCTACGCCAGAGCTTCAGCAGATACCCAACTGAGAGAAGCTCAAAGATGCTCTTCCTCGATGACCCGCTCAAGGCGCGTCGATCAACGAAAAATGAATTGATACTACTAGTGAGTACCCACCTTGCGTGAGCTAAGGTGATTCCCCTGCCACCCCCTCCAGTTCTCTTGCGAAGGCCGAGGTCGCCTGGTTTTGGTTTTTCTGTTCCGCTCTTCCCTCCTTCCTCCCTCGGCTCTTTGCTTTTTACCCGCTCTCTGATGTTTTTGCCGGGCTTTCTCTTTTTCCCTTTCTGCTCCGTTCTTCTTGCCCGCTGTGTCTTTTGTTTTTGCCTGGGCACTTTTTTTTCTGTAACCGATCTGTTCTTTTTCTTTTTTTCTCACTCTGCTTTGCTTTTATTACCCGCCTTCTCACCTCCTTTTCTTGCGCCTGGGCTCTTTTTTTTTTTCTTTCCCTTCCTCCCTCCCTGAGTTTCTTTCTTGTTTTTTCTGGTGGATGATGGATATGTGTATGTGGTGAAGGAAGAAAAAAAGGTCTTGGAGTCGAGGGTAGGGAGGTTTATATAGGCAGCAGGGCCCACTAGCGCGACTGGTTCCAGGGTCTGGTCATGGGGAGAACTTTGAGCTCGGGCCTCGAAGTTTTGTCTATCTGGCAGGCACGCAGCTGCCTCAGTCACTCGTTGCTGCCTAAACGGGAACTTTGCCCGTCGATCTAGCTCTGCTGCTTTCCATTTGCGTCCCAGGAACCTGGTTCGGCAGGGCTTGGCGCAAACGGGCGTGGTGACTGCACGGCCTGCACTGTCCTCAACGGGCCTTTTGGGCAGCTTGGAGTCACTGGCAGCGCAATCACTGACTCGCTGGCACTGCTGACACAGGCAATCTGCTTTGTCCGGCAGGCACGTGCAGCGGTCACTTTTGCTGTCATACAGCTTCGGGCCTGGCGCCGACCCTCGCTATCACTCACTCTTTGTTTACCCAAGCAATCCGCTTGATCATTTCGAGCACTGGCAAGCCTCTCCATCGCCGTCACTTGGGCCTCAGACCCGGGAGAGCCTCTTGAATTCACATTCTTGCAAGGGACCTCATGCAGTATCTCATCTGGTACCTCATTTTGCAACTGTCCTTCACGGGCGGCTTGGCCCTGTCAGACCAAAGCCCACAAAGCTTTCAAGCTTATTGGCAAAATTGGCAAGACTTGCCTTGTATTCATTGGTCTATGTAGCGAATGTCCTTTCTAAATTCCTCTGAACCACGCATATATACATTCTTTCTCTCTGGCCATCCCCTTACCCTTGTTTGGAGATGGCTCACAAGCTTGCGTAGGTATCCGGAACACCACCAACATACGCGTTGTAGTTCCTCTTTCCGTTCGGCGGCTGAGCTGTGATTGCGTAGCCCGTACCCGAAAGGACGCCCCTTCCGTTCCTCACAATTGAGAAAGTCACGTTGCCGTACTGTCCGTTGAAGGGCTGCGAGAAATGGTTGATGCCGACGGCGGTCGCGGGGTGGGACACAGGCGTGTTGTCGCCGACCTGGACAACGATATTGGTGTTGGCAGGGTCGCTGATCAGCGCGGTGAAGAAGATCTCATCCTGAACAATGGCGTTGGGGTCAAGGCAGGGCTGGTAGGAGCAATCGTTGCCAGTAACCTGGGTAGTGCCGGCTGCCTTGGGAGAGAGGCGGTACCACCAGGTGAGCTTCTCCTGGGTCACTGCGGGCGGGCTGCCGTTCTTGTAGCGGGCGATGTAGTAAGGGAGAAGATCGCGCCAGTGCTGGTGGCCGTAGCCCTCGACGTACCAGCGGGCGTCGGCGTTGGCGGAGGCGTCCTGCGGAATGCCGGCTTCCCAGATGGGGCCGATGTAGTGAGACTCGCCGTAGTCGTTCCAGGTAACGATCTCGACCCACTCGGGGTTGACTTGCTGGACTTGCTCCCAGCGCTGGGCCCAGAGGTCATCGCCGCGCCAGAGGCGCTGCTTCCCGTAGCCCTTGAGGTCGGTGAAGAACCAGGGCGAGACGCCCATCATATAGTCCTTGTCGCCAATGGTGGACTGCCAGCTCTTGTCAGGCGTGGTGCTCATGTCGTTAGCACCTTCGGGCCACATGTCCCAGCTGAAAAAGCCGTCAATGCTGGCGCCCGCGTTGATGTTTGCCTTCACCACATCAGCGCCCGAGCCGGTCCAATCGGGCACGAGATAGACGTCGACTTGAGACTTGATGGAGGCCCAATCACCGGCGTGGTCGCCGCCCTCGAAGGTCGAAACGAAAGGCAGGCTCACGCCGTTTCTGGAAGCCTTCTGATAGGCGTAATTCGGTCCGTACTCCTTCATGAGAGAGGCAATGTCGGCAGCGTTCCACGGGATTCCGTTACCTAAGTAGTCGAAGGAGAAGAAGTTCTTCCACTCGCTCTTCAGGTTATTCGCTGCAATGAAGGCGGCAGCGATCTGAGTGCGCAAAGCCTCGTTCAAGGGCGGGGTGATGTTGAGGACGAAGCCATCGATGCCGGAGGCCTGGGCAAGCTTGATATCGCTCGTCCACTTGTCAACGTCGTAATTGTTTATGACGTTACCGACCTATATAATTCTTAGCTCAGGACTGACTAATTCAGCTTCGTGCACGGATGCATACCATGAAGTGGGCGAAGACAGCTTTGGCAGTGGCCTCGCCGGCCAGAGCAGCCAGAGTGGCAAAGATGGTGGAAAGCTTCATGGCGGGAAGTTACTGGCAGCCTCTTGAGGGAGATGGAAGCTGGACGAGCCGATGGAGCAAGAAGTTGGAGGGGCCTTCTCGCAGAATTTATATGAGAGCCGTAGCGAGGTCGCAGTCCATTTTTCGGCATCAGGGTTACCCAAAATAGCAACTCCAAATTGGCTGCCGTGCGACCCTCTTCCGCCCTTCGACTCAATGGCGAGAACTGGCTTAGTGGAGACGGGCCGGGGCGTAAAACCGTATCAGGCGGAGACGGCTTGCGCCACTGCAGCGCCTTTTGCGGGCGTGGTCGACATTACCGCCTGTTGGGGGCGGACAGGCAACGCTGCGAGTGGTGCGGAAGAGCCGTGGGCACCCCTGGCATCCACGCCCGGCAAAAATCAAGCTGTCTCGGGCCGTTCGGCAGGCGAGCTCTAGGCGACATCTGGCAGGCGCGAGCGGGCTGGGTGGCCTGTGTCTCGACCACCTCCCGCCCGACCTCGACAAAAAGTCAGCTTTACAAACACGCCACTTTCCTGCTTTCGCTTCCTTCGCCCGTCACCTGTCCGCCTTTCGGCCATGTCTTTCGACCTCCTCGCCGAGTTTGGCAGCCCTCCGCCGCCCCAGGGCCAGCAGAAACGGCCCGCCCCGCATCATCAATCGCCGCCCGCAGCCCAGCCCGGACAGACAAGCTTCTCCCTCTTCGACGACCTCGCCGGACTGAATCAGCCTTCTGCATCCTTCCATCCTCCAGCCGTTGCATCAACGTCTTTCAACACGGGCGTGAGTTCCTTTGCTCCCCAGGGGTCCGGCCTCTCCCCCGCGACAGGAGCTCCTCCAACATCAACCCAAGCCGCAGCCAGCAATGACGACGACTGGGGAGATTTCGCTGATGCATCCCCCCCTGCTCAATCTTCAGCCCTTCCAAGCTCGGCCTCTATTAATACCACCTCCCAGGCACCGGATCCGTGGGCTAGTCTCCGCACATCAACCAGCCTTACCGGCACTAATGCCCCTTCTGGAATCCCAAAGTCGCCCGCCCCACATTCTGCATTGAATCCTACGACCTCGAAAAATGATCCCTTTGACTTCAGCGCCTTTGGCGTGCCGTCACGCCCGCAGAGTACGAGCGTTCCGCAGAGTGTCGCCTCCCCACCACCAGTCGCAGCACCAGCACTCGCCCCGAGCAAACCCGCGGCCCCACGTGATCCCAATGTGCTGTTTGATGCCGAGAATCTCTCAGGGGATGACGATGACTTTGGTGATTTTGAGGATGCTACGCCGGGATTCGAACAGCCAGCACCCGCCCCAGTCTCTGTTCCGACGCCCGTGTCCCCACCGCAACCCGTATCCATCCCCATATCGTCACCGCCGCCGAAAGCTGCGCCAAGTGCCGCACCTGCGACAGCAAAACCACTGAATATTGACGCACTCTTGGGTGAGCTGGAAGTAGCAGATCCGCTCACTTCCGTTGCGCCAACGTCGAAAAAGGAAGATTGGAAAACCAGCACGTCCGCCAAATTCGCTGCAAAGTCCCAAACATCACAACCGGCTGCATTCGGTGCGACAAAGCCGCCTCCGGCGAAGGCAACATCCAAAGGCTCCACATCGAAAGCTCGTATGACTAACTCAAAACCCATTGGTCAACCGCTAGGATTCGATGATGATTGGGACGACCTCATCCCCACAACACCTGCCGCAGCGCCCGCTTCCGCCTCGAGCCCGCTGCCGACACGCTTCGACGTGCCCGCGCCGGCTGCCATCCCGGACCCGACGCCTAACTCCCTCCCTCCGACGAACATTCCCCCTCCCGCGCTGCTTCTCACTCTCTTCCCGCCCATCTTCGCTTCCGCCCACACATCTTTCTTCAAACCCCTCGGAACCCAGCCAACGCACGTCCGCCCCAAGATTCTCAGTGATCAAGCAGTGGTCCGCTTCCTCCGCGGCTACCTCAGCGTCGCCGTCGTCGCGGCGCGCATCATCGCCGGCCGCAAGCAGCGCTGGAAGCGCGACACGTTCCTCGCCCAGGGGATGCGCATCGGGCAAGCGGGCAGGGCAGGCGCCGGTGGCATGAAGTTGACGGCCATCGACCGCTCCGAATCGACCAAGGAAGACCGAGAGGCGGCCGACGTGGTCAGGGCGTGGAAGGAGCAGGTGGGACGGCTGCGGTCGGTGGTTGCACAGGTGAACGGCAAGGACGAGAGGGGCAGGAGCGTGGGGGCTATCCCAGAAGTGTCGGAGACGATGCCGATCCGGACGGCCAAGGAGCTGGAAGGCGGCATCGCGGCGCCGAAGCCGTGTGCGTTGTGTGGGCTGAAGAGGAATGAAAGGATTGGTAAGGTGGATGTGGATGTGGAGGACAGCTTTGGGGAGTGGTGGGTGGACCAATTGAGCATGCACAGAGCGTGCAGGAATTTTTGGGAGGAGCATAAAGAGAAGCTGCGGTATTGATTGGTTGTTGCACGGCGCTTTTTTGGAGTATAGACAGGCATTGGGTCGGCCTCTTATCCCGCAGATCGTCGGAGTAATTGCATGCTGGAGTTACCAGTCAGGAACATCAGAGATCGGAGATAGTGTGGTACTGCAGCTGCTGCCGTGGCGTCGCAACATTGCTCAGCGTTTCGACAGCCTCTGGTTACTCGCAGTAGACGAACGTGGCACCAAGGATTTAACTACCAAAACCAGACTTTCGGGACCGGCTTCACATGAAGATATGATGGTCGTCTTACCGGCAAGCATGGAAGCGTTGTGGCTACGCCTAGACCACCTGGAACTCTTTTTTTTTTAAAAAAAAAAACCTTTTCTTTAGGTAGAAAGATAATAATACGAACGGCCTACGGGGAAGTAGCATCTGCGAAGGCGCGGGCTTGCGGAAGCCGTCCGGCAACGGAGCGTTCGTCGTGTCGCCCCGGAGCGGCACAGCAGACCAGAAGGTACCTCATCCTCGTCAGCCGCGAGAGATGGGGGATCACACGAAAACAACTACAACAAATGGGACGAAGCGGCGCGGGTGGAAGACGGGAAGACGTATGAGGGGGGGGCGCGAGCAACCAGCGGCGCGGATGGGAATCGGCAACAGTAGGCGACTATTTCCGTAGCACAAGATGGACGGAAGGACAATTTTTTTTTCTATCGGCACTGTACTCATAGCTCAAACCAGGGATAGGCACTGGTACCACGGCCGCCTTTCGCGATAGGGTGAGTGTTGTGGGGCTTTGCAGGGAGCCAGGCGTGCGCCGCGGAGAGGCTGCGGATGCTCGAGAAAAAGCTGTCCCTGTCCGCGGAGCAGATATCTACCGGTACCTACCTAGCTGCTTGGCACCTCAGGCTTTTGGGCTGCATGTGACATGTATGTATGTATGTATGTATGTATGTATGTATGTATGCATGCATGCATGCGGGCGGCGGGCGGCGGGCAGCGAGCGAGCTGCAGCGTTAATGGGAGGACAGTGAGCAGGGACGGGGCAGAGGCGGCGGTCGAGAGACCGCGGGCGACTCGGGGGGAAAGAAGAGAGCGGTCGGTGGCGGCAGTGGTGGTGTTGGCGCTGGCGCTGGGCTGGTGCCGGTGCCGGCCTGGCTCGCGGGCGGTGCTCCCTCACTCTCTCAGGGTCCAGGGCATGGCATGGAGTGAAGTCAGCCGAGCCAGAGTGGATCGCCTACCAGCTCTAGCTTTGTTGAGCAGCAGACGATGGAAGGTCGCGGAGAACGCGCGATGATGATGAAAAAACACTGCCCTGCTGTCCGCTACCGTCTCGTCGTGTCTCGCCCGCGCCCCGTCACCTGCCGCCCGGGCTGGTCGCCTGTCGCTCTGCCGTCCGCTGGTGCCAGCTACATCCTGCACCGCGCTGCGCTGCGCTGCTGTCGCCTCGCTGCCGACGCAACAAAGCACCCTTCTCGAACTCGACTGTCCTCTTGCCTGTGCGACGCTGGACGCCAAAGCTGCCGCCCCGCGCGTCCCACTGATTTCTGTCTGCCACAAGTCATCCAGCCAGATCGCGGCCCCATTGGCCCGCGCCCGCAATCTCACCACGCTCTCCCGACCCTCGCTGTAAATTACTACTAGAGCAGGACGCCCCAGACCCCCGCGCTCGCGAAGCTCGCCAACCCACGCCGGCCCCTCTGCCGGCTCTCTCCAGCCCTCCCCCCAAACACCCCGCTGGCCGCACGTCAGCTCTCCTGGTACGGTTATGAGCACGCCAAATGACAATGGTGAGTGCTGCTGTCCACTACATGTCGCCTGCCCCAAGTAGCCAGCCCGCGTGCGAGCTGGGAGCCCAGAGTCGGCGCCTCACACGCCCAGGTTGCGCTGGTCACCCGTCGCCTGCCCGCCCCGCTGCAGCCTGCACCTGGCACCATCCGACATGCTGCTCAGGGACGTGACCGCCGTGACAACAGTAGAAGAGATGCGGGCGGCTCTGCTGTCCTAAGCTGCCACGCCGCCCGCGCATCCCGCGATCACCACACCCACCGCAGCTCAGACCAGCGCCGGACAGCTCTGATGTGCATCTTCTCCGCAGGCTTCAAACCCACAAGCACCGCGTCCTCGGAGCAGCCGCCGCCCCAGACGTCAAACTCCAGCCCCGCCGCCGCGAGCAGCGACTTCAAGCTGCCCAAGAACAAGAGCACCAGCAACCTCCTGTCCCAGAGCCACCCCGCGAACCCCTCCCTTGCCGTGAACACCGTCCGCCCGCGCATGTCGTTCGATTCGGGCACCTCGCGGGACTATGACAGGCTGACGAGGTCGGTGATGTGCGCGGCCGAGCCGGGTGCAACAGAAAGGCTGACCGTCCTGCCAGATCTCCCATCGTTCCTGAGCACGAGCATGGACTAGGAGCTTCCGGCCTCCGCCGCATACGGCAGCAACCGCTGCGTGCTAGCGGCAGCACGGTCAACTCACGGTCTGCCTCCATCAACCTGTCACTACCGCCCACCCGCCACCCCTCCTCCTCGCAGACATTGCCTTCCGGGCCCAGCTCGCCTACCCTCAACTTCAGCGAGGACCTCAGCCGCTTCCCCGCCGAGTCCCTCCACTCTTTCTCCTTCGCGCACCAGTCCGAGGATTTTATATACAATCGTCAGAATGTCTTGAAGCGCTCCATAGACTTTATGCGGGACAAGCTGGGCTGGGCCGCCACGAACCCGGGCATTGCTAGCGCTCAGGCTCGCTTGAGCGGCGACCAGGAGCTGCAGAGCATGATGGAGCTACTCGCGCGGGCGAACCTGATAGGGGACGAGGCGTTGCAGGCGCATGGTTTGGGCGGAAGGGGGCCCGTAACTGGCCCCGCTGATGCGTCGGGCGAAAATATTTTCGACAAGAGCTTTGCTCCGCGGTCAGAAAGCCCGGAGCCGATCGACGAGAATACGCCCGTCCACAGCCCCAGGAGCGCCTCTGCTTTCTCTCCGGCCTTGAAGCCCACCCTCGAGGAAGCCATGGCTCCGGAAAGCGAGTCGAGCGTGCTTTCGTCATCACAGGCTTCCGGATCGCCCAGCATCTCGCCACCACCGAAGCTGTCCCGCGCGGCGCTGAAGAGAACATATACAGACACGGCACCCTTACATATCCAAAGCAGACTAAACGACGCCCTCGCCCAGCCTTACTTGGCCGCCGAACCGACAACTGTTGGAAACCAGACCCTCTCCCCGCACCATATCCCTCCTCAGACACCCATGCCATCCGTGCCCGGAGCACACACGGCCTCTAGTGCTCCGCATGGCCACGGGAGTCGCTGGGCGCCAGCTGCCCAAGCTATCTTTACCACTGAAGCGCAGGCGCCTTGGACTATTACCGCAGCAAATGATCTGGCCTGTCTTGTGTTCGGGGTGACGAGATCAGAAGTGAGGAAAATGGGGATTTTGGAAGTAGTCCAGAATGAGCGGAGGAAATGGCTGGAGGACAAACTACGAGACCCGGAAGCCGGATCCCGAAAAGCCCTGGAAGCCCAGAAGCCCGCTCCTGCGAACAGCCCTATGAACATGGGGAATGGGATCACGGCCAAGCTATTAAGCAAGCCTTCTTCGAGAGTCTCAAGCAAGAAGAGGTCGAAGACCGACGACGGGAGCGGGTCTTCGGTTGCGGCGAGGAAGAACGTGAAGGGTGGCTTGAACCATCAGGGCAACAAGTCAAGAGGCGTGCTTCTTTGCGGCGACGTTGTCCCGATCCAAAAACGAAATGGTGCGACTGGAGCCGCCAGTTTGTGGGTCAAGGAAAAGCGCGGCGGCCTTATCTGGGTTCTCGAAGAGATCGCGGAAGATGTGGTATACGTGACGGTGGACGAAATAGGGTCCGTAGTCAAGGGGCAGGGTGCAGTGGAGGCAATTTGGGGGACAGAACGCGTGCGAAGAGGTATGGACATTGCAAGGCTGATCCCGGAAATACCGCGCGTCCCCGGCACCAACACAGGCGCACTCGACTTCGACAGGATTGCCGAGCTCAAGACGTTTACTGCTCGAACGCAAAACAGCATCAACATCCCGATTACCGTGCACCAGCTTTCCGGAGAGTCGACATTCCGAGTTTCAAGCTTTCCTCACATTGCAGGGATCGTCGTGTTGAATGCCGCTACGCTTCAGGTCTCGAGCGCGAACACGGTCTTTTCCTCTGCGCTCTTCGGCCAGGGAAAACCGGACGGTCTGCACGTCACTGAACTACTACCCAGCTTCGACAAGATCCTCCACATCATGACCGATGAAGATCAGGTTACGCTGATTGATGGTATCGTCATTCCTGAACACAGCTTCCGCCGAGCTCGTGCGCTCCTTGCAATGCGCGAAGGTAAAGAAGATGCTGCTGCTGTTTTCCTGAGACCTAGTGGCCTTCCGGCTAAGCATCGGGATGGTGCCGAGATCATGGTTGACGTTCAGATGCGTGTTGTCAAAAGTGAAAAGGCGCCCAAATTTTCCGACGACGTGATCGTGGAAAACGAGGACGAGGAAGTACTCGAACATCACCCCTCTTCTGAAGTCGTGTATGCTCTGTGGATCACTTATTCAAGACAACTACACGCGGTGAATCACGGCATCGGGCCTGTAACACCTCTCATGTCGCGACCTGGCACTCCACCACATCAGCCGTCTCCTGGCCAGTCGGTCACCCAACTGCATCCTGAAGAAGCTGACTCCTCAACGCCCCGACGCGAATCCCCGCCCGTTTCATTACTCTCGAAGCAGCTCAAAGATTCCACATCCACACCGACGCCCACGCAAGACTCGAAACCAGCGCCCGTGCAACCACCGTCTACGCCCAATGCACCTGCCAAGAAGAAGACCATTGATGATTTCGTCGTGCTCGAGGATATGGGTCAAGGTGCCTATGGTCAGGTCAAACTCTGCCGCTACAAGAACGACAGCAGGAAGATGGTCATCAAATATGTCACCAAACGTCGCATTCTCGTTGACACGTGGACTCGGGATCGCCGTCTCGGCACAGTCCCGCTTGAGATTCACGTCCTTGATTACCTTCGTCGCGACGGTTTCAAGCACCCGAACATCGTCGAGATGGCAGACTTTTTCGAAGATGACATCAATTATTACATTGAGATGCTGCCGCATGGCCTACCTGGAATGGACCTGTTCGATTACATCGAGCTTCGTGTCAACATGGACGAAACCGAGTGCAGGAAGATATTCGTCCAAGTTGCCGAAGCTCTACATTTCTTGCATACCAAAGCCAAGGTCGTCCACCGCGACATCAAGGATGAGAACGTCATTCTCGATGGTGAAGGTAACATCAAGCTTATCGACTTCGGTTCTGCTGCGTATATCAAGAATGGCCCATTCGACGTTTTCGTGGGCACCATCGGTAAGTTTGCATTTTATTTTTAATTTTTTTTTTCATGTTGCCCAATTTCCACATATGACGCAGACGAGTTAGAAAAAGCTAATCTTCTCTTACTCTCCACAGACTATGCAGCACCTGAAGTTTTGGCTGGAAAGTCCTACCGCGGCAAGGAGCAGGACGTGTGGGCGCTCGGCATCCTACTCTACACCATTGTGTACAAGGAGAACCCCTTCTACAGCATCGACGAAATCATGGATCATGATCTACGCGTGCCGTATATCATGAGCGAGGAGAGCATCGACCTCATCCGGCTCATGCTAAATCGGGATGTCGATCAGCGGATCACGATCGGCCAGGTTTTGGAGCATCCATGGTGTAAGATGGAGGGGGTGGGTACTGGGTGATTGATTGACGGGTGCTTGTGGGGGGACTGCGTGTGTTTGTGTTTGTGAGAAATTATCTGGTTTTTTTTCCCTCGTCCTCTATCTCTCCTGAGCAACAAAAGACCAAACGCGACTGCACGTATGTAGTGATACCAGGTGGACAAAGAGTGAATGGTTCTGATGGCTTTTTTCTTCTTCTTTTGGAGGAACGGGGAGGTTGTTACTTCGTCTCTCTTTGTCCGTGCACAAATCTCATGGGATGTTCTTCTTCGTCTCCTTCTGTGCCTTCTTGCTGCTCTTCCCGTGCTTTCTTTCTTTTTCGATGGGGGGAAAGGGGGGTGGGGGCTGCTTTGCTTTGCGCAGATCGAAACATTTTCTCACATATGTATGGTTGAGAGCGATGATGGTTGTTGTCGCCCTCGGCCGAGATATTTTTTTTTAGGTTCATTTTTTAAAGCTCGCATTAGAGATATTTCGCCGTTTTCTTTTCTTTGTGTTTGTGGCCTACGCTCTTTTCTTGACTGCGCATTTCGGGAATTGGTGGTCGTTCTTTCTTGCTATATGAGGGATGCTCATTTGAAAACCGGAGACGAAAAGATTGTACGTGTGCGCGCGTGTGCTGGATGGTAGAAGATTGATTGGCTTGCAATTTTTCGTCGCGCTTTTTATTCTATTGAGATGTTCTTTTTATCTCAGAAGAGAATAGGGGATAAGGGCTCGTAGGTTGAAAATATGAGATGAGACGGATCAATTATGCTTCGAGTGGTTGAAAACAATTGGGGGCTGTATGGTAGCCGAGTGAGGGCGTACAGCTGAGAGGAGGGAGCGATTGTGCAATTACACAGGGCTCCTTGTGTTCCACTTGCATTCCCAAGGCTACGATATAACCGGTTACAACTTGCAGCACCAAAAGCATTCTGGCAGCTCCCCGCTTCACGGCCTGTTATACACAGCGCGGATCGACCTTTCGTACGTCTTGGCATGATGCCACTACTGTAGCGTTACACAGTGAGACCACAGCCACGGGTCAGCCTTGCGCTCGACTATTTCTACGAGCTCAACGCCTAATCCCTACAGCTGTTCTTCGGAAACGAAACCGCACTTCTGAGCCTCAGTACTCTGATTATAGGCCACTCGTCTACGCGTACATATGACACAGGAGTTGGATCTAGATCCTTGTCTCGACCTACTTTGAGATCAGAGGACAATCCGATTCTGCCACACTTCGGCGAATCAGTGCCGCTAGGTACTCGTTTTCTAGCCAGTGACAGACGCAACTTGGACTTCTCTCAAAAGTTTCCTGCGACTCGAAAACTTTATACACGGCTTCATATATGCATTACCCTTGGACCAGAAGGGACGAATATCAGGCAATTATCTTTTACATTCAGGGGTTGTGTTCGAAGACGCTGGCTTACGCGCCATACGAAATTCCACGCCAAAGGGATTTAGTGTCAGAATGAGCCAATTGCCCACCACTCACTTGATTGCTAGTTTGGCGTCATCGAGTGTCGGTGGGGACTTGACGCCTCGAAAGACATCAATTTCTCCATCAAGACTACCATGCCCGCTACTGCGCATGCTGATGAGGACTCGCTAGCGTGCCATTGTCAATGGTCAAATGTCTTACTCGTCTGCAGCTTCATCCTAGTCATTGTCGCTGTGTGTTCCGAGATCTGCGACGTCTTCATTAGAGGGCTGGACATTATCGACGTTGTTTCCGCCCCTGCAAGACATAAAGAGATCGATAGTGTCGAGGTCGGATACTTCCTGGATGGTAATGACAGGATCCGTGCCTTAAGACGTGTTGTGATTGCCATGGGTGGTGTGACAGCAGAAGCGGACCTCGGCTACGTTGCTTTAGCAAGTTGGGACACACTAGGCCAGTTGGAGGGAGATAGGCTTTACAAGTCAGTACGAGACTTGCTGTGCTATAGCCGAGGCTCCATATTCCACATCCAAAAAAGTTTCGGGATATGATTCAGCTTACTGCTGACCGTCTCGGAAATGCGATTCATTGCGCGCTCCCTGGGAAATTGATAATGGTCGGGTTTGAGAACACACGGCAAAGATTCAATTCTCTTGTTCAGTATACATTATCTCTCAAACCAAGAGGGGGTGACTACTTGTTACATCTCCACGCTATTCTCCGTGCCGCTTTCGTCGTTCCCACCTCGCGAACGAAAGTCACTATCTCGAAATCTGAATGGGGGTTAGCTTCTCAGAATTTGGAGCTGCTCACCGCATTTGCAGGTCCTAGGCAGGTGAGCGCTCCCTGGAGCGGGAGCGACAAGTCAGCGCATATTTGTGCCTTTTACATTTCAACTGCAGCGCCTCATAGCACGTAGAAATCGTAGATATCTTAACTAGCTCTAGATCTCGATGCTTGCTGTTCTGGTCGGGTCCGGGTTCGCAATCCGAATCCGAGGCCGAGGAACCGCCCACTCTCTACAGAGCATAATATTAGGTAAGCCTACAGACCATGGCATCAGGACCTGCAAGGAGTAAAGGCTCTACAAACAGACAGACCGGAGAAGAGCCGTCGACATTCAATTCGGCAAGATTAGTCTCGGGTCCGAACGTATTTCCTGTGCACATATATGACTCGAGTTCATGGTGTCCGATGAATCGACAACCAGCTTCACCCGCTTTACCTTCAACCTGCAATCCGTGCGCTATCGGCCATGGACCTTCTAGAAGGCATCTATCCACAAAATCAAACATGAAACCAGAGTTTTGACCTCTTGACTGCGGGACCGGAAAAGACCTACAAAACTTCGGCTTTTTCAAAGGCGTTGACTTACAGCATTCACTAGTCAGGCCGAGCGGGGGACAACTCAGTTTTGCTCGGAGTTGTTCAGAGCCGCCACTCGCACTGCTACGTAGTAAAACGAGAAGTAGAGCAAATCAAAACAACCACTGCACGTACAAGACAAGGGCAGGCTGTGATTACCCACTCCTTTCCATGCCCCTCTTCTAAGGCCCAACAACGAGACCGGTGGTAGCCCCATAACGTCATGGCCGTCAATCAATGGCCCGAAAGAGGCTCGTTCATCTCCTATCTCGTATTGCGCCACCAAGATGGGGCTATATAAGCACAACACTCAGAGACACGAAACTATCCTGTTCTACAACCCGTGAATACCGCTCGTTACCGAAATTCGCGCTCTCCACCGTCTTTCGCTCAGATCAATTAAAAAAAAGGAAAAGAATGCACGCCTCTACCTTCTTCGCCTCCGCGGCCGCCCTCGTCTCTGCCGCATCTGCGGGCACCATCCCTACGTTTGCCAAGCGCTTTAACGTCACCGAGGCTTGGGGACAGTGGCAGGTCACCAACCTCACCTTCTACGATTCCCCATCAAGCGACAGTCTCAGCTTCCAGCTCTGGTGGAACAACGGCTACTCTGGCCCTGTGCAGTGCTCCGCCTCTTTGTACAGCATCCAAGCCGACTCCTGGTATCCCTGCGCGGCCCGTGAGGGATACGCCGACAATCTCGCCTTTGCTCTATCGGAGAACAGGGAGAGTGAGTTCTCCCCTGCAATTAATGACAGCATAATCACTAGCATTCAGTTCAGAAGAAACCGCTGAAAATATACGCTGACCGTCTTCCAACACAGATATTTCCATCTCCCAGAAGCTGTATCAGAGCGGTCCTCGCGTCAACCTCAACGGCACCGCTCCTCTGCCCATCAAGTGGGAGAATACCATTGCCGGCCAGCAGGGCACCGCGGAGCCCTTCTATGTCCCTGTCCTTTCCGTGTCTTACACCTTCGGCAACGGCACCACCAGTCCGACTGAGTACTCCACCAGGAAGTAGAATATCCAGCATTTGAGCAATAACGACTCATTGGAATGGGATGTTTGCTGGAAAGCATACGAAACTATACGCATACACGTTCACAGTAATGTAGTCATTAATGGAAAATCCATACCAATTGGGAATCTGGAAGTCTAGCACAGTCCTGTCGAGCTTCTTGTCAATCATGTTCCATGCAGCCTGCCCGCTATACCCATACTTCCTGAACCAGGGTGAAGAAAGAAAGCGTACATCTGCATGAGCTCTTGAATTCTCTGCCGAACCGATGCGTTGACTTCAGTTAAACAACATCACTTTGCCGCATCTTTACACACGCCGGAAACGCCTACTTGTGGAGGCCGTGTACTTTTCCTGTCCTCTCCAGAATGGATACAGCTTCGCAAAAGGCTACGTGAGTAGTATAACAGCTTAATTGATTAGGCGTCCCGCTTTACCTGGGTGTTCATCATATCGCGGAATTGCTTGGCTGGGATGTGGAGATACTTGTAGAATTTTTATTTGCAGCGACCGTAGAGCCCCTGTATCCCTTTGGTTAGAGGTGTGGAAAGTGTACCGCCTGTCTCTTATTGTTAAAGCGGTAGAATCGTGCCGCTACAGGCTTGCAGTTCACTACAAAAGTGTGCATTTCTTTTCTTTCCCCCCAAAAAATCAGACATTGCTATGAGAGCTCTCATCTGACGGCATGGTTTGCTGCCCACTCTGCAGGACTTTAACAGTATGGCTGTACGTAAATGCTTGCCTATTCCGGACCACAACAATGATCGAAAGTAAAATCAGGTCCCGTGCTACTGTGAATGGTCAGGCTAACCCCCGAATAATATGTGAATAGGTGAGGACAGCTTTTTCATTGGGAGAAAGGACTTTCCGCACTTCACCTCCAGTCACAATCAGGCACGTTGGAAGATGCCAACACTTTTGCCTGACAAGATCTTTCTGATTCTCAACGGCATGTAGCTTTCAATATTTAACCTTTTCCTTATGCCAACTTCTTTCCCATTTACTCTGCTCTCTGCCTGATGCACGCAGCTTCGCAAAGCACGGCGAAGACGAATCCGGAATTAAAGGCGCATTGCGTCACTCTTGCATACAACTCTTCAAACCAGCCTTGGAAACACCTCAAGCACCTCCAGGAAAAATGGGTGTCAGTGAGTGCCCTAACCTGGGATAGGTCGCATGACTAACCGGCTGCTCAGGCTTATCCTAGTTCCAAAGCAAAAGCCCAACAAAAGGCCACTCCGCCGGACGGGCTCTGCTTCGATGCCCTCACTTGGGATGCCATTTACCAAAACGCGGATCTCCACGAAACTCGTGACACCAAAGTCAAGCTCCTCTGGAGAACCCCTATGAGCGACGAGTACCAAGGCCTGCAGTTCCCCTACAACTACCTGAAGACTTTTTGCACCGACTTCCTGAAAGAGAACGACCGGCACTACGGCTTCCATCAGTTGGAGAGGCCGGACCGACACAACATCTACATCGTCATTCCCGGAAGAGTCCGTCTCGATGGCGAGGTCGTGGCCCTCGTCCTGAAGTTTCTGAGAGATGCTTTTGCCGAGCGCTTGCGGAGCCCCATCGCAGACGTGGAGTTCAAGCCTTTCAAAACCGGCATCTCCAACAACCTCGCGGTCTTCACTGCGCTCAAAGTACTGAGGATTGAGCCGCTTCGTCAGGCCTGGGAAAAATTCATGAAGCAGGCGCTGTGGTACGGTCAGTTCGATTCTGTCAGGGACTTGAAGTTTGCGTACGACCTTTTCGCATCCGATGAGGTTCTCGTCCAAGGCATGTTAGAGAATTACGCATACCGTGTGGTCCACCGTGAGCAAATGGGGGCAAGATACTCCTGGGAACGCCCTCAAGACGAGCTGATCCTGGGAATTCCGATCGCAAAGGCCGGGGATAAGGTTAGGGAAGTCCTGGCAGGGTCGTACAAAGGCCACAAAAAGTGGCTTGAAGACTACAAGCGGGGTGTGGAGCAGTTCAACTCGTGGATGGATGCGAACGGTCGGGCGGACTTCGAAGTTGCTAAGATTTTTGCGTTGCAGGGCTCATTTATGGGTTTGCCTGGACCATTGTCTACTGTACGTCAGCCATGAGAAGATTTCTGGGTATTCGTCGTTTTTTTTTAAGGAAATTTTGTACCACACCTGCCCGTTTCAAACATTCAAGTGGCAAGATAGTAAATGAAACTCATCAGACACTTAAATTATGTGAAGGCACCGCCAACAAGCAAAGCCAGCGACAACAGCCAAGAGCTCCTCATATCCGGTCTTGTGTCCCTCACTCCTCCTGTTGCACCTAGATCTAGTGTCACAGATGGGATACTCGGCACAGCCGTGTAGCCATCAATGCCGCTCGCGGTCGTTGTAGTCGTCGCGTTGCCGCCCTTGGCCCTTGCCGTCGCTGTTAAACTAATAGTTCGACTTCTTCCTACTATAATTTCCTGTTCGTTTGCGCTTACTGCAACTTCGTCGATTGTCGCCGCAGCGTCACCCACCGCAATAGTCTTCCCGTCAACAGTGAACAATCCCATATTCCCCACTACACCCTTCGCTGTCACAGCACTACCGCCAATCGCGACGACTTTCTCCACGGATCGTGTCGGAAAACTGAATGTCTTGCTCCCAACCACGACGCCTCCGCTCACCGCAGAAGCGACTGCACCGCCGCTCAGCATCGCAGCCTTGCCACCAACAGTGACAGTACTCCCGTCCAAAACCACAAGCGACCCTCCAGCCGTTGATGCAGGGGACGCCGTATACGTTCTCGCCTCCACAGTCACAGCTCCCTGGTAATACTTCGCGCCCACCATCGCGGCCGGTCCAATCCCCCGCGCACCGCCCGCACACCTCGTCCAATCCACCTCGCCCTCCTCCTCCGCCCGCGCCTCGAACCACACCGCGCCCTCCTCCAGCAACACCTCGCACGCCTCCCTCCCCACGCTGCATGTCGGCGCCGGCACAGCGATCGACACCGGCACGACGCCCGCGCGGACGTGCGTCTCGGCGGGGAGGGTGAGTGTCGTGGGGGCGGAGCCGAGAATGGTGAAGTCGGAGAGGCAGGAGCAGATGGGCGGGTCGCGGGAGCAGGGGGCCACAGCGACAGACCTAGAGGGGGAGGTTGGGAGCCATGTCGTGTGGTAGAGGTAGCCGGTGAGGGTAGAGGCCGGGGTGGTGGCGGTCCAGGTGCCGATGGCGGCGATGTTGGGGAGGTAGGAGGCTACAGCGGCGTCCCAGGCGAACCAGGAGGATAGGCAGGCGGTGGCGCTGGCGAAGAGGGAGGGCGGGTATGGGGAAGGGGGGGAAGATGCGTCATTGTTCTCCTCGACAGAGTTGATGGGGGAGGAGGTTGCGGTAGGCGGGGGAGTAGTTGTGCTGTCGGTTATTGAGGGTTTGGCTGATACGCTGCTTATTGAAGATTCCGAGGGAAGTGTTGGTGTTGCTAGTTGCGACGAATTGCTCGGGAACAAAGTGATGTCTGCTGGGAAAGTCAGCTAAACATGCGGTGAAAAGGCTGTATATTACAACTCACCTAAAGAGCAGACAAAATTAGGCACGGCCACTAATGCAAGTAATAGTCTTAATGCCATCTTCACCATCGAATTCAGCCAGAACCGCGCAAAATGTCAGAAAGCTAAAGTACAAGCGCCGTAGCTTTCCTGCAGGGAGCGGGACGTGAAATGGTTAATAAGGTACGTATCGACCCGTCCAGACGGCTATACGAGTCAATACAGCATGAGCAATATGTAGCTCAGAATTTACCGACCCTTGTTGTGGCGTGAGGCTACGGGTGCCTAGCCTTATTCTTCCCTCGTGGCACGTCCATTGCGCAAGAGCGATAACCAATGCCAGTCCTCCAATCTTGACGAGGCCAAGTTTATGGAACGATAGGATAGGTGGAATATGCGAAACGTACGAAGTACCGAAACAGCTCAGGACTAGAGGCTTGAGAAAAGCGGCGCAGCCCCGGTGTTTAACGAACTCAGCTCGTCCGGGATCTTTCAACCTTCCACATTCACGATAGGCCCTGATGCCCGTAAGCAGCAGGCTGGTCCGAGGAGTTCGTGATCAGCCAGGGCCGGGATTTCTGGGCGAATCAGCGAATTCCCCGGCCATGCACGCGTATCCCACCTCCTCAAATTGGGGCCGAAATTCGACGGATCTAACCGAGCGGAGGCGAAGCAATCATCGCTCTTTCCGGCAAATCAATAATCAGCAGATAATCGGCCAGGATGATTGAGTGGTCATATCATAGCTACGGAAAATACACATAAATCGTTCTAGCGAAGACTCGATCACAACTTAGGCTTGCTCACGATGGAAGCGTTGCCCTTGCTTATCCACTTAGCAGCGTCGCCGACCAGCTCGTCGACGATATCCTTCGCGCTCTTCTTCTCGTTCACCACGGCAGCGGCCTTACCCATCAAGAACGGCCTGGCGTTGTCCATGGTGTCGTCATCAATATCATCACCCATCTTCTCAAGGTCAAACTCCACCGGGATGATGCCCTTGGCTGTGAGATCCTTAATCTCCTGCTGACGGTTGGTCTCCCAGTTCTCAATATAAGGGTTCTTCCTCACGCGCAGCGGACGGCCGGTGAAGATGATGGTGCGAACGTTATCGTCGAAGCCTGAGGTGCGGACGGCCTCCTGATGAGCCTTGGGAGCACCAGCCTCGTCAGACAGGATGAAACGCGTGCCGACCCACACGGCAGAAGCACCGAGCATCAGCGCCGCTGCGACAGTTTGGCCGTTGTAGATACCACCAGCAGCGATGACCTGGACAGGCGCGCCCGTCATGGGCGACTTCTTGCCCTCGACCAGCCTCGCGACGGCCGGGATCAAGACGGTCGTGGGGACGTCGCCGGTGTGACCACCGCCCTCGCCGCCCTGCGCGCAGATAAGGTCGACGCCGAGGTCGAGGCACTTCTGGACGTGCTTGGGGTGGCCGATCATGTTCATGTAGAGGATGCCGGCCTTGTGGAGGCGCTCGACGACGTGCTTGGGCGGGACGCCAACGGCCGAGACGAACAGCTTGGCGCCGCTATCGATGATGATGGTAATGAGCTCGTCGAGCTTGCCCTTGGTGTAGTCGTAGCTGCAGAGCGTGCGTGTCGCGTCAGCCGGCGCTGTATAGTAATCTCATGCCCGCCAGCCTCGGCAGAGAGGGTTGCGGCTTACTTGGTCTTGCGGGCGCTCCCGCCGACCTGCGGCAGCAGCAGATCGACGCCGAAGGGAGCGTTCTTATCCTTCAGGTAGCCCTTGAGCTCGGCGATCTGCTCCCGCAGCATGTCGGGCGTGTATCCGACGCCGCCAATGACACCGAGACCGCCGGCATTGGTGACAGCAGCAGCCAGCTTGGGGCCGGCAGCGACGTTCATGCCGGCCAGGAGGACGGGGTGGTTGATCTTGAGCAGATCGGTGGTGGTGGTGCGGAGCTGCTCTGTTGCCGGGTGTGAGCGTCAACAGTCGACGTTGTGCGGACAAGCAGTGACATGTGAGAGCCGGGGGATCCAAACATACGTGGAGATGCCATGATGACGGAGGCTGGAGAAACGGCCAGAAGAGCGATGTTCTGAGATAGACGCGTAGTCGGAGAGCGTTCAAGGAGAGCGAGATGGGCTGTAGGGACGTGGAGAGGGGCGAGGGGAGAGGTTTATGGTCGAGGTGTACCCTCGGCCATGACAGCGGCGAGACACCATTTGCGGCTAGATGCCTCGGCTCAGGCGGCGGCGGGTGGTGTGAAAGGAGGGTTGCACATCAACAGTGCGGGCCCACCTGCGCGCCACAAGCCGAATCTCACGCCAAGGCCCCGCTTCCCCAGATTTCGCCCTCTTACTCAGCCGCTGTGCTTTTTTCTCGTGGCCGCTCTCGCCTCCCATCCTCGTGCTCCCGCCATGCATAGAACTACACGACTGGCCCCGCTGTCCCGCCACACCTGGTCTCTGACTCGTGCTTTGAGACGTCCGCACCAACATAACCCGCCATGGATTAGTATCATCCGGCCCTTTGGGTCTTCAACCATCTTCACGTCGTCCGGATTCTCACGCGCAGCATTCGACCCCGATCCATCAAAGGCAATACGAGGACGTCTGTGTCAGATGCCTCTGCTAGAAGGCCACACTGGACGGCGCAGTCTCTCGACTCGCACGAAGAAGCTGCATGATGATGCTCTTCCGCACCGCGCGTTCATTGCCCTGGGGAGCAACCTGGGCGACAGGATAGCAATGATCGAGCGAGCCTGCAATGCCATGGAGAGCCGACGTGACATCCGCATCCTCCGTACGAGTAGCTTGTGGGAGACAAAGGCAATGTATGTAGAAGACCAAGGCAATTTCGTAAATGGTGCCTGTGAGGTTAGTCCATCGTTTCCTATTTGTTGATATCTGGTCTGAAACTCTGGTCAACACGTGCTCTATCCCCGGTTGCTACAGTCTCATATGAGCGATCAAGAACGATCCTTGACTAACTAATTATAGATCCTGACCAGCCTAGCCCCCATCGAGCTCCTTGACAGACTGCAGGGTATAGAGAACGAGCTCGGCAGAGTCAAGCTCATCGACAAGGGACCCCGCAACATCGACCTTGACATCCTGCTCTACGACCATGAAGTCATCGACACCGAAAGACTGTCGGTCCCGCACAAGCTCATGCTCGAGCGAGAATTCGTCCTCCGCCCGCTCTGCGAGATGATCCCAGACGCTACACCCCCAAACACCGGATCACAGCCCCTCCAAGCCCACCTCGCCCGCCTCCCGGCTGCAGACCCACCCCTCTCCACCATGACCCCCCTGACACCAATCATACCGCCAATCCGAGCACTCCAAGCCGACCGCAAAACGCACGTCATGTCCATCCTTAACCTCACACCCGACTCCTTCTCCGACGGCGGCCTCAACCTCGCGCCGGTCCCCAACTCTCCGGCGCACCTCTCCGCCCTCCGTCAAACCATCCTCTCTCACATCGCCGCCGGCGCCACAATCATCGACATTGGCGGGCAATCCACGCGGCCAAACGCGCCGCAAGTCTCCGGCGCCGAAGAGCTCGCCCGCATCCTGCCGACCATTCAGCTAATCCGCTCGCTGCCCGAAGCCGCCGCCGTTGCCATCAGCGTCGACACGTACCGCGCGAGCGTCGCCGCAGCGGCCGTCAAGGCCGGCGCGCATATCATCAACGACGTCTCGGCCGGACTGCTCGATGCGGAGCTCCTGCCCACCGTTGCCGGCCTCGGCTGCACCGTCTGCCTGATGCACATGCGCGGCGATCCCGACACCATGACCAAGCTGACGCACTACCCGCGAGGCGTCCTGCCCGGCATCGTCGACGAGCTGGGCGCGCGCGTGCGGGCCGCAGAAGAGGCGGGTATACGGCGGTGGCGCATCATCCTCGATCCCGGGGTCGGGTTTGCGAAAGATCAGAGTCAGAATCTGGAGGTCTTGCGGCGGCTGGGCGAGTTGAGGGAGGCGCCGGAGTTCAGGGGGTTGCCGTGGTTGGTGGGAAGTAGTCGGAAGGGGTTTGTGGGAAAGATTACGGACGTGAAGGAGCCGAGGGAGCGGGTGATGGGGACAGCGGTGACAGTGGCGGCGGCGGTACAGGGAGGCGCGGATGTGGTGAGGGTGCATGATGTGCGGCAGATGGTGGAGACGGTCAAGATGGCGGATGCGATTTGGCGTGTTTGATTGCAGGGTCTTCATGGCGTTTAAAGAGGGGATTCCAGCGATAGAGGATTAGAGGGCGTTCAACACGCCATTTGCTTGCGGAGTTGAAGCACCAATTCGGACGCAAGTGTTTAGAAAGACTGAGCACGTTTGTGTCCGAATGAATGCTTCGCCGCCTCCCCACGGTAAAAAAAGAAAAGTAACAGAATCATCAAGTAACAGGGCCCTTCTTCCACGTCTCTCCAAGGTAGTTGACTTGCGCATTGTAAGTCCAAGGGAATTGCGCAAATGTGGAACCCTCTAGGCTTGCAGAATCCCAAGTCAGCATCGTGTTGCCGTGGTCACGATGAAAAAATGAGCAGGATTCGTAGAAGTCCGTAGGGCGGTCTTCTTGGGATCCTTCCGAAGCAATAAACCCGGCCGAGATCTCCAGTAATTTACGATAGAGGCTGATTTCTTTGTATCCTTTGCTTCTCAGATGGGGCAGCTGAGTTGGCAGGAGACTAGCATCACGCTGAGCCGTGTAGCTCAAATGGAGAGCCAGCATGTCTCGATCCTCCTCGTCTCTTCGTCTCCAGCTGGGTGTGCCGAAGCCGCAGATGTCGTCGGGCTCGTCGATAAAGCCGTCCTCCTCATCGTCGGAATCGGACACATAGCCACCCGTATCAGGGGCGAGGAATGGGCGCCACTGGACGAAGAAGTTGCTGACAACGTGCTTCGACAAGGTAAAGTCCTGGGTGATGTCGTATAGAAAGCCCATAGTTACACCTGTGTCCCCCAAGAGTTCGCTAAATAAGCTGTTGGCCCCGATGGTAGCCTCATGCGGTTGCCTCTTGCCAACAAAGCGGAGATAGTCGTCGTTTATCAAGTTGCGGATATGGTCGCACTTGATAATGATCTGCACGTCCCGGATAGGAGGTTGGGTAATGAGCATGCGGCGCCAGCTAGCCTCAGACCGCATGAAAGCTTCGACTTTCTCTTTCTCTTCTGCCCAGGTCAGCTCCTTGAAAGCCCGAGCCATGGGCCAGTCCCAGCGCGACTTGATATAGTCGAGCTGGAACCAGGGTGGAAACACTTCGGCGAGTAATGCGTTGATTTCCCATGTTTCTTGCTCCGGGTAGACGGGATACTTCCGGCGTTTGGGTGCGAAAAACAGACTTTGCTGAATCGTCGGGGAGTTCTGGATGGTGGACTGCCATGCTCGGCAGACTTGCTGGATGCGGAGAAGGTCCCGCATGGGGAGGTGGAGAAAGACAAGCTCGACGAGCTCGTAGATGCCGAAGACACGATGCATCTTGGGGAGATTCCCGCCGGACAGGACAAACGCGCACTGGTGGATGTGAGAGGGTTGAAAGATCAAGAATACTCGAGAGCTGGAGAACAAATAGACGACGACAGCGCCTACCTGCACGTCAGTAGAAAGAGGGGAAAGAGCAGGCCAAGCCGACCAGCCTCCGCTCGCTTCGGTGGCCAATGATGTCAGCGAGTCGCAGGGTAGCGCAGACGCGACACTGGCAACGCTTTGACGTCGAGCAAAGCAGAGCCACGCAAACACCAACAGGCAACAGTGTACAGCTGCTTCAAATACCTACCGCAACCATGGATCCAGAGCGCCGAGGAAGCCATCAGCAAACAATATCACGGTCTACATGACTGACTTTGCCACCATCTCAACATCTGCATCGAACACATGCACACCTCAATCGAGGTCTCAATGGATATGACTTCTTCCGCGACACATACACGGCCGACGCTTGATGGTCTCGCCGACGAGATTCTCCTTGAGATATTGAGCCACATCTCCATCCGTAACCGCTACGATATCGATTTCAAAACTTGGGATGGATCCGCCGAGATTGAATCCCGTGTCGCCACGCTGCATAGCCTAAGCCTTGTCTCTCGCAATATTCACCGCGTGGCCAATCCGCTGCTATACAGCGTCCTCACATCTTGTGGGATCGCGCGCAACCGTCGGGATTTCCTGCGCACCGCCGTCCGGAAGGCAGAGCTGGCTGCCTCGGTGAAGGAGGTCCGCTTTTCCTACTTCGATTGGGTTGTCGACCGCTCAGGAATCTCATCCAGCCATTCCGACGTCCTAGAGGCTGCGAGACTCGTGGAACTGGGCCCTGAGATGGGAATTACGGAGAAGTTCCACGATGCTCTTCAAGAAGGTTTCAATGATTCTGACGTGGCCCTGCTGTTCAGTCAGCTTCCGAATCTGGAGATGGTTGAATTTGAAGTGGATGAGACATGGTTCCACACCTGGCAATGGCTGTTGCGCCTGGTTCGGATTTCAGCCGAGAGGGTATCCGGGCCATTGTCTTCCTTGCGTCATCTCAAAGCGCGGTACGGGAATGAAAACCAATCTGGTTTCAATCCGCTGTTTATTCAGGACTGGGCCGCGCTGCCATCGCTCACGACGATTGAGGTGTCCGGCGCCTGGTGCGATGAGAGGGATGGAGATCGTCCGGTTAAACTGCCATCCAACAGCAACATCACCACTCTGAGCTTTCACGCATCTGCTTTGAGCAATGATTACATCGGCTGCGCACTGGGGGCATTCCCTGGGTTGAAATCCTTCTGTTACGACTGGGCGCGGTACGCAACTTGCTCCTCTGAGAATTATCCAGAAGGCATCCGCAACGCGCTCAACATCCGAAAAGACTCATTTGAGCGCCTCCACTTGCTCATGCTTGCGCGCGGAGGAGATTTCTGTCTTGGGGCAATGGACAGAGGCATGAGCGTCCCGCCGTTTGGATCATTCAAGGATCTCGCTCGGCTGAAGTGTTTAGAAGTCAGCGAATTCCTCTTGACAGGCGTAACATACGTAGGTATTGATATCGAGCGTCCTATGCTCACAGGAGGAAGTTACTCGGCGCTAGTTGACGTGTTTCCAGCGTCTCTCGAGGTTCTGCGCATTGGCTGCAGGAGGGTCAAACACACGATTATCCCACCAGGCGAAAGACTCAGGTTTTTTGAAGAGCTTATCCGACATGTGGCCCATCTGCCGTATTTCCGTTGCTTGGATCTTGTACTCCACGAAGACACTGGGGTGTGGAGAAGCCACGCGCCGTATGAGGACTATGAGGATGAAATTGAGCGCATCGCCGAGCTGGGTCATATGTCCGACATCTCGTTTCGCGTGATGGCCCCGGAGCAATGGAAGCACGAGGGCTCTGTACTTGGGAAAGGCTGGTGAATGTGCCGACGTGACGCTGGCAGCAATCGTATTGAAGAAACGGCAGAGACCGAAAGTCGGGAATTTCCTAAAAGATATGGAAAACTTGGGTGATATAGTATGAGCTATAAACGTTATGCATTTCGAGCACATCGCAAGCAATATCTGGCTCCTGCATGAACGTTGTACAAGATTGGTGTTGATGTTATGTATAGCGAATGGAAGCATTCGCCCGGGCGCAAGTGTGCAGAAAAGGTGATGACGCTTGCATCCGGACGAATGCCTCCACTTCCGATGGGCAAGACAAGCTGTGCTTATAGTGGGAATGAGTGTTAGGGCGGCCACCAATTACTGGCAGGTACCATATTGTCACTTCCAACAGCAACCCGGTGGCACGTGCACACGCAGTCCCTTAAAACGCGCCACTCTCGAGCTTTTCGCGTCAGCAACCGCTCGACGTTTCCGCAACGCAAAAGCTCGCAGAACATCCACCTTTTGTGGCATCCGGACGGGAGGGTTTCTTCGCCCGCTATGCCGCCCAAAAGGCGGGCCTCCCAGAGGCTGAAGGAATCAGCATCCGTCGGCAACGAAACTCGAGAAAAGCGCATAGCCACAGGGACGAGTAAGCCGAAGAAGAAAGGCCCAACGTCTCGCCCATCAGCACACTCGAGAATAGCAGCCAAGGAAGCAGTCGATACCACCAGATCGCCGCTGGAGAAGAAGAAAGCAACGCTAGCCAACATTCCCGATGAATTGCTCCTGATGATTTTCTGCCATTTCCGCCTTGTGGGCGTCCTGGATGGACCGGTCGAAGAGCCGGTATATTGGTACGAAGACAGAGAGAATTTATTTCAAAAACGCTGCAACATCCTGCAGAGTCTCTGCATGACATGTAAAAGCTTGCGTCGCGTTGCTCAACCTCTACTCTACGAAGTTATCAAATGCCTAAATTCTCGACACCAACGGTGGCATTTCTTACGGACCCTCGTAAACCAGCCAGAGCTCGGCAAAGCCGTAAAGGAAGTCCACTTGAGATACGAGGGCGAGAATCCAGAGAGAGGCCTAGGCAAGTTCGCCCCTGAAGTCATGGAAGCAGCCAAGAGCGTGGACATCGAGATGAGCCGGGCCTTCATGCGCGCCTTAGACACTGGAAGAAGCGAGGCGCAGATCACGCTAGCCATGGCCCTCATGCCGAACCTGGGCTACATGAACTTCTGCCTTGAAGAGCGCTTCATCGAAGACTACAACTGGATGTTCCGCCTGCTTCGCAACAGCACCTTCAACCTCACCCACAACAATAACAACTCATCCGGCACCGACGCCACCACCACCCCCACCGTCCCCTTCGCCAACATCAAGCGCATCGAAACCAGCTATGGCGGCACGCAATTCGGCTACAATCCGCTCTTCATCTCCGAATTCGCCGCGCTCCCGCACCTCCAACAAATCATGATCAAATGCGCCTGGTCCGACGAGCGCAGCTGCGGCCTGTCCTCCTGGGACCCCGTACCGGGCATCTCCTCCATCACTCACATCAACCTCGACGCATCCTCCGTTACCAACGACTTCGTATGCAAGCTGCTTCGCGCCTGCCGCGCCCCCAAGACCTTCATCTACAGCTGGGGCGGCGCCCCGCCGACCGACACCATGCACGCGCTCGGCGACTTCATGGACGCGCTGCGCACGCGCGCCGAGTCGCTCGAGACGATCCGCCTCGACGTCGTGCTCAAGGCGAACTACTTCGAGTCCCTGGCTATCGAGAACGAGTACCTGCCGCCGATAGGCTCGTTCAAGGCCTTCAAGCGCCTGACGGAGCTGGAGATCCCGGGCCACCTGCTGCTCGGCTCGCCGCTGCTCGACTGGGAGCACTTCGACGGCGAACACTGGCCCGCGTTCACCGCGCAGCTCGATTATGCGGCGCTGACGGACGTCTTTCCGCGCAGCTTGCGGCGCTTGATCGTGGATTGTATGGGGCTGGAGGAGGATGTAACGTTCATCTTGCCGCTCTTAGACGAGCTCGCGGCGACGTGTGCAGAGAGGCTGCCGGATTTGAAGTTTGTGAAGCTGATCGTCGTGGATGAGAATGACTTTTCGTTGTTGGAGGGCGTGAAGAAGGCGCTGGGGAGGCAGGGCATTGAGGTGCAGGTTAAGGATTTCATTGACGAGGAAGGCTGGGAGGATGATATGGAGGTGCGCTATGGGGAGGATGGGAGGAAGAAGATCACGTCGAGGTTGATTGGGGATATTTTGCATATGTGGCCCCATATGGTGGCACAGGACTGATACAGTAGAGACGTTACTGGATTTGCTACTCTTGTTTTTTGTTGTTGTCGTTGTTGTCGTTGTTGATTCTATTATTATTATTTAAAAGATACACCAAAGTGCGTTTTTATGGACCTTGGAGACCGCTGCCGCGGAAGATGCCTTCAGTCCGAATTAGAGATACTACAAGAAGCTCAATTTCAGTGCTCATATTATTCAGCAGATTTCGAGATGCCGGCGCTCATCCACTAGTCTTAATAACAGGGGAATTGCTATTCTTACCTGATCCGCCTAGCGGTCATGCTAGTCGGAGATACAAAGATCTCAAATGGTGTTGCATATCACTGGCTTGTCGCTAGCATACGTCCCGAAACTGATCTCTAACGAGCAGATCTTTCACACCGAAAGCCAAAAATGGAGCCCATAAAGGCCTAATCCGAGTAGCCATGCTAGACAGCAAAAGAGCCAAACCGCCCGACTTCGGGGCCAGGCGCTGCCCGCCTCAGCGTAGAGGCAGGCTTGCAAACCATAGGTCGTCCGAAGTTGTTGGGTAGAGCAGACCGCTACGGGGTTGTCTGTTTTTCATGAGTCTCGAGCCCCCGCCCTATCCGGAACTGCCTTCAACCCGTGCACCAGTGGTCCCCGTACGACTGGACGAACCGCTGCACCAGTCACTGATTCCAGCGAGACGGTATAGGTGGCGTTGCTGATTCGATATATGTACTCGGGCTTAACGTGGCTAGGCCCATCCAGTGTTTATGAAAGAACAAGGATTCCTTCTGTCTGGTATGCGGTCTGTAGGGAGCTGGGCGTGTATATAGACGCAAAATACCAACCAAGCTGAACGATCCTCACGGCCAGAGAAGCGCTTGAACTCAAAGTGTTGAGTGGATATCGGCTGCTGAGAAACTGATGTACGTAGGGACTTTGACAAGCTAGTTGAGGAAGAAAGTAAATTACCCTTGGACTGAACAAGCCGTGAGGGGTTCCAGCAGTCGTCCGGACGTAAACGTCGCCGAAATCGCGGCAAGATCCAACCATGGCAGAACGGAAAGATCCAGCCGACCATACTCTTTTCGTGCGTGATTTAGTGGGCTGATACACGCTACTGGTCCAGGGAATTTGAAGTAGTGGGAATCTTAAGGAGCAAGCATCTGATGCATATAGGACTGACAAGATCGCTTACTTCACGAATTATCATGCTGCGGCGTTTATTGTGTAGTATTATAGGTTCTAGAAAACTTTTTGTAACAGATAAGGTGAATCTCGAGTCTGTCGCAGCTAGCAAGCACCTCTCACAGTTCTCCATAGAAGTATGGTACCCAGTGGCAATTGCATCGAGACTGCTTCGACTCCACACCGTGTGTTCAGTCCCATGGTGAGTTTTTTTTTTGGCCGCCAGTTGGGAAGTTGCGTTAGTCGGAAGGGACAGGGTGCCGCAAGGAGCATGGAAATGCATGTACTGATGCTGTCATGACAGGAAGAGCAGTGCTAAAGCCCCAATCATTACTATTTTAGGAAGAGATCCCATGACGTCATTCACGAACTGGGAAATTATAGCTAAAAAATAGCCTTCAGAATCTGATAGCCGCAGAAGCACGTGTACTGATACATCAGGATATCTCAAGTTGAGTCTGTAGGTGCAGAATCTTGGATACAATACCAAATCCGCGCTTAATCCGCGCTTAATCCGCGCTTTGTCCCCCCAAAATAACTTCGTGATCACGCGCGCTTGATGCCGACGCTATGAACGCATATAAACGCCTAAACATCTCCCATAAAATCTTCCTGATGCCCTTACCTTTATTATATTACGCCAAATGATATCTCTCGTTATGGTCATGTGCGGTTGGTCCCTCAGAAGCAGAAGTAGAGAATCGATCCCACCGCCGTCATTCCCAGGCCAAACCACCACCAGCGATCCGCATCAACGTGCTCTGGCTTCTGGCCCAGGATTCTGCGCTTCAACGGCGTTAGGACTTCGTCTGAGCGCTTGATCTTGCTGCTCGATGTCGAGGTTGCGGTGGATTTAGAGCCAGCGGTGAGCGTGGTCGTCGGGAGCATTTTGGCGTCGGTTTGGACGAGGTAGAGGGGGATGACGGGCGTGCCGTCCCATTGCCAGAGGTTCAATCGCTTGATTTTGTGGTAAGAGTCGGTCACGACTTCGTATTGCTGTGGAGCGGAATGTCAACCTCCTGCTCAAGCACTCAACCGCTCTGGATGTCCCGTACCTTGAATGTCTCGTTCTGTGTGTATTTCGTATAGACGCCAGCGTCGTATTTGCAGGGGTCGGAAAGTAGCTGTCTGCCGTCGCCGAACGGTGTAAGGTGTAGCTTGCCGTCCGAGGTCTTCTCGAATGTGCCATGCTGCCATTGCATAATACCCTTGGGGCAGCTAGGGTCCACGGCTGTGAATCGCGTCAATACTACTAGGTGTGAAGGGTGTGCTGGAGTGACGCACGGTTTGCGATGGCGCGATACAAGGCTTCCTCCCAGTGACCATCGGAGGTGAAGGAGTAGGAGATGCCAGGCAATTCTGGCTCCAACATGGTGTCGTTCTCGTAATTGTAGAAAGTCTGCGGGGATTGCGTCAGTAAGTGAGGATCTTTGATCCGGTCCACATCTCTCCACACAAGGGTAACGCACCGGCCCCGTTAGTGTTTTATTGGACTTGGACGTCCAAGTGCCATAGAGATTGGCGTCGACAACACCCTGCGCAGCGACAACGCCGGCGCCGGCAAGTGCGACGGCGGCGGACAAAAGCATGGCTCTGGTTGAGTTGGTGGGCGAGCGTAACGAATGACTCGGCGGGCTGGTTGGCCAAGCGGCGGCGGCAGACAGTCGCGGAAAGTAAAGTTGGTGTGGATGAAGCTTGACGGTGCTGCCAGCGCTGACGACTCAGGCTTGTTCTTGGGTTAGCCCAGCAAAGCCAGCCCCTGCCGCGCAGAAAGTCCAAACACACCGGCAAGGGGGTTGCCCCAGATCTCACAGCCACACGCAGGAACCACGCGTGCAGCGACGAAAACGCCGCCGAACGAGTCCGGTCGGCGGTCGCCGTCCCGGAAACGCCCGCCACAGGCTCCAAAGTAGCCCGATTCGCAGGCTCTTCAACCCGCGCCGTCAGCGGGCGGGACTCGCGCTCGCAGGGACCACTTGCCTCTCCGTCTCAACACCATGGCGTCCATACAGGCAAACAAAAAAGAGCTGCGCAAGTACATCAAGCAAGTGCTGTCTTCATTGTCCCAGGAGGCGATTGCACATCAAAGTCAGGCATATCCGCAGTACAAATCAACCGTTGATCTCGTGCTGACGACTGCACGCAGCTTCCAATGCTGTCCGGATGCTGCTGTCTCTGCCAGAATACCAGGCCGCCAAGCGCATCAGCGTTTACCTGTCCATGCCCGTGGGGGAGATCTCCACAACAGGCATTGTCCGCGATGCACTCGCCAATGGCAAAGAAGTGTTCATTCCATACACATATAAACGCTCCGTTCATCCGGAACTGAAGCCCAAGTCAATTATGGACATGGTCGAACTTCACTCATTCCAAGATTTTGAGAATTTCCAGCCCGACAAATGGGGCATCCCGACCCCAAGCACAGAGTCAATCAGGGAGAGGAAGAACATTTTTGGCGGGCAAGGCCTTTCTGAGGGCGACACTGATACAGTCGGTAGCCAAGAATCCGGATTGGACCTGATCGTGATGCCGGGCATGGCATTCGATGCCGACTTTGGTAGGCTCGGACACGGAAAAGGTTTCTATGACTTCTTTCTGGATCGATGTCGCCAGCATAGCGAGAAAGCTTCTGGAGTTCGCGTGCCGTTCCTCGGTATGACAGCATCCGTCCCGTGATGTCACTAGCGATAGCGTACATGCTAATACGAAGCAATTAGTTGGACTTGCATTGAAAGAGCAGATACTTTCGCCAGCTCAGTCCGTACCTATGGACGCGACCGATTGGCGACTTGATGCCCTGGTGGTCGGTAATGGAGAGATCCTTCGACCCAATAGAAACTCAGCTTGATATCCTGACCATAGTCCTTGGAAAATGAAGCTGTTGTTCTCCCAATCCTCAATTCTTTTGCCCATTACGCCTGGCCTGACGCCCATCACCGTATGTAGTTATGCTTTTGTGATACCCATGCAGTTCTCCGTCATTCACATGCTCAAGCATCCACACTCTGGATCAAAGAGACGTTGTCGCCCTTGAGGAGAATCTGGCCTGCAGCGCATCAGTTAGCTCTGCCTAGTTTCCAATATGACAAAACACTACAGCGCAAACATACCGAGGGCGCGACGTTTCTCCTCGGAGTCCTTGGTCGCAAGCTTGACCTCGATTGCGTCGTCGATGACGAGGTTCATGAATTCGTCGAAGCCCTAGATGTCTGTATTCAGCCGGTAACGTTCGCGTGCCGATCACCATACGAAGCTGCTTACCCGAATCTTGCCCTCGATGCGCAGGCCCACCTGCTCGAACAGCCAGATCGACACGGTTGCGCGCGTCTGGAGGAGCTTGAAAATAAAGTTGATTGGAGGCAGCAGGACCTTGTTACGGTTTCCACCACCGCGGCCGGCCATTGTGACGGTCTTGAGGCGGGAGGCTGGGATCGATGGGCGTTGTGGAGAGAGCGTGTCGCTGTCGGGCGCGCAAGATCGGCGGATGCAAGGCGCGGGAGGTGGAGAGGCGGTTGTTGCTGGGGACGCGGGTGTCGTTGGAGCTCGGCGTCGCTGGTCGCCAAAGTTGTGTTTGCGCCGACTGGCCGATGCCAAGACCGGACGGCGGAGCGCGCGCCAAGGTGTGCCTTCGGGAGGTGGGACAAGCCTGACGGCATTGGATTTTTTGAATGCTATGCACCTTCCCTGCACCTAACAAGCATACACCACCCGCCTCTTCTCCCTGCGATCACCCGGCCTGTCCTGAACGCCCTCTATCCGTTGCACCGCGTCCTGCGATCCTATGCGACTTACGTAGCGGCACCCCTCAGTCCGCCCCACCTTCTCGTCAAGACCACCGTCACCACCTCTCCCAGCCCCTCCGCACCGCCTATCCGCGAAAGCGACCATGGCTGCCAACGGTGCGGCGGCCCAGCAGGCCTTTGCGCCTGTCCTTGCAGCCCTGGCCACCATGCAGAGCAACGTCGACCGCACGCAGAAGGGCCAGGCACACGAGTACCTCGAGCAGTTCCAGAAGTCGGTCAGTAGACAATGGAGCGACCACGCCTGAAAGCCGCGCTGACAACGCCCCGCGTAGGAGGAAGCATGGACTACGAATTTTGCGATATTGCAGTCGGCCGAAGCGGCCGTTGAGGCTAAGCTGTTTGCTGCGACCACACTCAAGGGAAAGGTAGGTTGAGTGGGTGAAGCCGATATCAGGAGCGCGCCGTGTGCTGATGACCGCAGATTGTCTACGATCTTCACCAGCTTCCACGCGAATCGCTGTCGCCGCTGCGTGATACCCTGCTGAACGTATTAGCAGCCTTCCGCGCCGGCCCTAAGCCCATCAGGATGCAGCTTTGCGTCTGCCTCGCGAACCTGGCCATACAAATGATGGAGTGGAAGAACGTCCTGCCGCTGGTGGTGTCGACCCTTGGCAACGATCCCGAGAGCATTCCTTGCGTCCTGGACTTCCTACGCGTTTTGCCGGAAGAAGTCACCGAAGGACGAAAGATCAATCTGACTGTACGTTCGGCCGAACCACCACGTTGCGAGCGCCCGACGGCGACTTTTCGAAGCACGATCAGATTCTAATTCTTAACGAATCAACAGGAAGACGAGTTGCAAGAAAGGACAAAGGAGCTGCTAGAAGACAACGCGCAGGAAGTCCTCAATTTGCTCTCCCAATATGCCCGCTCTTCTGGCAAGTCCCATCCCGCCATTTCGCGGAGACACAAAGGCTAACTGGCGCAGATGCGGCATCCAAAAACCCTCAGCTCATGGACTGCATCCAGTCATGGGCACGTGAGGTACCCATCAACGATATAATCAACTCCTCTCTCCTGGACACTGTATTGAACGGCCTTTCCCAAGACGAACCATTCGAATCCGCCGTGGAGTGCGTTTGCGCAATTATCAGGGAGACTAGGGACGTTGATGAATGCATGCACGTCATATCGACACTTTATCCCAAGCTCATGGCTCTGAGACCCAAGATTGCGCAGGCTGCGGAGGAGGAGGATACCGAGGTCTTCAAGGGGATCGCCCGCGTCTTCGCGGAGGCTGGTGAGGCATGGGTCGTGCTCATTGCAAGGCTGCCCCAGCAATTCCACGGTCTGGTGGAGTCGGTGCTTGAAGCTGCCGCACGGGATACTGAGCGTGACGCCATCTCTCACACGTTTAACTTCTGGTACGAACTCAAGCAATACCTGACGTTGGAGAAGTACATGCAGGCAAGGCTTGAGTTCGTCACCATTTACTCGAAGCTTGTTGACATTATGGTCGGCCACTTGGAATACCCGAAACCAGAGTCCGGCGATGAGAAGGACTTGTTCGAGGGCGATCGTGAGCAGGAAGAGAAGTTTCGAGAGTTCAGACACCAAATGGGCGATGTTCTGAAGGACTGTTGTGAGGTCATTGGGGTGACGGAGTGCTTACAGAAGTGCTACGTGCTGATTGAGGATTGGGTCAGCAAATTCGGTTCTCAGGCCTCAGCCGGTCACGTCCCGGAATGGCAAAAGTTGGAGGCACCGTTGTTTGCTATGAGGGCTATGGGACGTATGGTTCCGCAAGACGAGAACATTATGCTCCCCCGCTTGATGCCGCTGCTTGTCCAGATTCCGGATCAGGAGAAAGTCCGGTTCCAGGCAGTCATGGCGCTTGGTCGCTACACTTTGTGGACCGCTCAACATCCCGAGACGTTGCAACCGCAGCTGGACTACATCATGGCTGCATTCAATCACCCCTCAAAGGAGGTTGTCCGTGCAGCTGCGCTCTCTTTCAAATTTTTCTGCAATGATTGCGCTCCTTTGCTGAAGGACTACATTCCCCAGCTGCAGCAATTCTACACCAGCGTTCTTGACAGGCTTCCTGCAAGTAGCCAGGATGAACTGACCGATGGGGTAGCTTCGGTTCTCGCTGAGCAGCCGCCGGAGGTTATCTACGATTACCTCAAGCTGTATTGTGATCCCGTCCTCAAGACCATCATGGAAATGGCACAACATGCGAGCGACGACAAGGCGAAGCTCGCTCTAGCTGGTAAGTTTAATAAACATTTGCCAAACACTGTGATACTAACTCTACCAAGACAAATTGCAGATCATTACCATCTTTATACAATGGGTCCAGCCCTATGTTCCTCCGTCTCAGCCGCATCCCTGCGTCAGGTATTGCCAGGAGATCTTTCCCGTATTCGCTACGCTTGCCGAAGGCTTCACCACTTTCTCGCCAATCTTGGAGCGTGTATGCCGCTGCTGGCGTTATATGGTTCTCTCGTACCGCACTCATATGGCGCCTCTACTTCCTGAGTTGGCAGACAAGCTTGCAGCGGGATTTACCGCTTCGAGACAGGGTTGCTTCTTGTGGGCCACTGATTCTATCGTGAGAGAGTTTGCACCCGGTGTTGAAGGCATCGACGCCAATACGCTGGGAGCCGTCTTCCAATTCTACTCCGCACAAGCGACCACCTTTTTGAGAGCCCTCAGTGACCTGCCTCCGGAACAGCTCCCCGATGGTAAGTATCCTAGTGTTTCTCTAGCGTGATTTTCTAACTTGTCTACAGTCATAGAAGATTTCTTCCGACTCTCGGTAGATGTTCTTCTTTTCTTCCCCGAGCAGTTCGTGACTTCGCCGCTTATGCCGTCGATCATATCTGCAGCCACGACAGCTCTCACGTTGCTGAAGGAAGAACCTCTCATTGCGTCCCTCCATTTCCTTCGCGACTTCCTTGCCTACGGCACCGACAACCCTCCTTCATCCGACTGGGGCGATGAGCCTCGGGCCAACCCACCGGAGATTCAGGCCGCGGTCAAGCAACTTGTGACAGCACAAGGAGACCAGTTGACGCAGCGCATCATGACCGGAATGATGTACACGTTCCCCCGCGACTGTTTCCCCGACGCTTCTGGAGTATTGTTGGAAATGTTCAACTTGATGCCGGCAGAGGTTGCACAATGGGTCAAGACTACCGTCAGCATGCTGCCGCCTGGGTCGATCAGCCCGCAAGAGGCGGAGCGTCTGATGAACAACATCAATCAGTACTACCTTCTTGTTCCAGAAAAATTCACGTACAGAGCATCTGACGGAAATTGTAGGCGCATTCAGTCAAATGAAGTCCGCAAAATCCGCACTTTGCTGCAGGATTTCACCAACTCGTACCGCCGCCGCAATGTCGCACCGCGCGAGGGCCTTGGTCGTCTCGAGGCGACCAGATTCCGCTTCACTGGTTGAGCGCAGCTGGGAATTCAAGACAGTGATGATAGCGAGCATGGGTTGGACACGGATTTAGAGGGGGGCCATGTAAAGTCTAGCTTTTATTTTTTTTTTTTTGGTCGGTGACCAGACGGTTTCGATAAGCTGCCGTGCGATTGATGGGATGATGGATGGGCTATTTCCCCTTGCTTTTTCTTTTTCGCCCGACTCTTGAGGTGTTGATAAAGTAAGGATTAGTGGAAGGAGATGAAGGAGGTGGGAATACGACTCGATCTCCTGGAAAGAAAACAAGACGGAGGGACAAAAATTTTGCATTGCGAGTAGGGAGTTCTATGGTAAATGGTGTGGTTTGTAGGCTTATACCGATTATGGGATGGGTAAGGGAAGTGTGGATGCGAGGCATGGTTTGCTGGGTGCATTGGTGACGTTCGAGCGCAAAAAAGAGACGACGGGAGATTCACTCTTGATCTCGCAAGCTGGATCGAAGATTTTGGTAGAATCGGTGTTCTCGATTCAAGGGCTGCAGAATCCTTTCTGAATTGCTTTTGCAAGCCAAGCGCTGCAAGTCAGCATGTGAGAGCCCTACGTCGCGAAGGAGGAATGCGGCGCAAAAAGACAGCTATGACTCACCGCATGAGTAGCTTAGCCTTTTGCGGGCAGGCCAAGTAGATGCAGCAAGGGAGATGATCCTGGGGATGCGCCCTCCGCCCTGGCGTTTGCACCGCCTTTAGCAACGGGTGGTCCAATAAGCACTTAAGGGACGGTTGAGACGCGAGAACATGCGCCAAGCCGCATTAGGCGACCTGTCTGCCCTAAGCGGAGACGACATCACCGCCCGCATCCCACTAGTATAAAGCCTCCCCCCCCTGCCTTCCCCCCTCTCCTGACCCTTCACGCTCTTCCTCACCTTTCAGGTTGATCTTCAACCTCCAAATTCCCTTTCCCTTCTTCTCGTTCCCATCGGGCCTCGAATTGGGGAGGCCCCTTCTTCGTGCAATCTTTTAAGACCGACGACAACTGCAGTCAATGCCAATGTCTTTCTTCCGCGCCATCCAGTTCATCGTACCAAGTCAGTGGTCCGCAGCAGATCCGGCAACCTAACCCTCGTGGGTTCTCGGATCTCGAGAACCACGACTGTGTCGCCTCGGATATTACCGGCATCGCCTTTGACTTCGCTCTCGGAACCTACTCTCAACCGGATCTTCTCGCATCTTTCTCGGATATATATCACCCGCCGCCTCCTGACTCCATTTCTGACTTCCTCGCGAACGGGGCTCTGGACGCTACGGCCGCCCTCGACATCTTCAACGACCTACCCCTCGGTCAATCACCAGATGCCTGGCTCGCGCTTGATGGCGCCAGCTCTGCGATCAACGACAGCCACTCTTCGGACCACTCGACGGACAATACCTTTGCACATTCGACTATGTATAACGAGTCCTTCCTCGCCTCCACTCTGAATCCTCTCATTACAGGTAAACGCTCCGCCACGCCCTGTCTCATCGTCCCGAGGCTGACCCCTTCCAGACCCCACTCTCTTTCCGGCATCTGCCGAACCCTCCAGCAAAGCCTCTTCTGCCCGGCCTTCTCCTTACTCAACCGTGGAATCGACTTTCTCCAACGAAGCAACTGCTTCTACTTCCTGTTCTGCTTCTTCCTGCTCCTCTTCTTCTTCTGGCACCAAACGCAAGCGCTCCGCCGATGAAACCCCGTCGGTTGATGAGACGCTGGCCGACAAGCGCCGCCGCAACAATCTCGCCGCCGCCAAGTATCGCCAGAAGAAGGTAGACCGGATCTCGGAGCTGGAGAAGGAGGTTGAAGACGTGTCGAAAGAGCGGGACGAGCTGAAGCTGCAGTTGGCACGGAGGGATGCGGAGTTGGAGGTATTGCGGAGGCTATTAGCAGAGAGGAAGTGAGGAGGTTACTACTCGTCTCTTTTGCGAGTATCTCGTCAGTACGGGGTTTGAGGGTTTTGTTCTGAGGGGCATTGTGAAGTGGGGAAGTTTTTGGGTAGCTCGGACGATGTCGGTATGGGTCAACATGGAGTTTTGATTTTTTTTAAGGTCGGCAAATGTTATCGTCATTGCTCTTCCTTGATGTTATGTTGGGGATTTGGTGACATGCCTCCTCGCTCATATGGGATGTTTTTGGTCGTGCTCTAGGACTCAATTGATCTCTCTAGTTTGCTACACTCTGCCTTATAATCGCATCTACTCCCCATGCTCACCTCCACTGTCCCCAACCCGTCTCCGAATTGTCAGAATGGCGCCTTCTGAACCATTGTTCATGTCTTCTCGCTCATAATCGCTCAGGCTGATGGAAGGCCGGAGTCCTGTGGTCGCGGTATTGCCTAACAAGGCTAGCGCGCCAAGCTATGATTCATACTCGCTCATTATCGCTCAGCGCAGCCCCTCCCGTCAGGTAGGCAGCCCTGCCCCGGACTTGTCCCCATGCTGACACAAGTATGCTGCACTCCTCCTGGCACTAATTCTTCACTTTGCCAGCGCAGACATAGGCCGCGTAGGCCTCTGCAGCTTTTCTCTGCTGTTAATTTATTTTTTTGGGCCGGCCCCAACCCACGTGGCAGCCGTTCATTTCGCCCTGCGCGAGCCTGGGTCCCTGCTCGCACAAACGAAACTACTTTTGGACGGACTGCAGGCTCGCAATGTTGTACAGCAGCGGGGCGAACTGGCACCGGACCATTTCCAATTCGGATGCAAACTATTTTTTTTCCTCTCCCGGTGTGTGTTCGACGCGCTGGGAGGACCAGAGGACGAGGGAGGCTCTGCCTTGCTGTGCGACCTGATGCGGCGCAACGGGGCGCTGGGATGATAGTTTACGAGGCCGATTCCAACACTATTCTTACAACGGCAGCCACCAATTTGTGTGGAGAGTGGAAGTATCCGTCCGGGCACGAA